>JAQGBX010000364.1:0-38313 GCA_034698745.1 Megaphyllum sjaelandicum | reverse complement strand
CTGTTTCCCACGCTCACATTTTTATTAGGAATTAATATTCTTTTCGTAGTTTCCAATTAACTATGTTTCAACTTTTTAATTGAATTTTATTCGTTTATTGGCATGGAAAGGGTTATTTAATTGCGGTAGATATTGAAATTTTTGATTTAAATTTTATGGTAGCGTCCCTGAAAAGTGAATTGATTGTTTTATTGCACATATGGGTGTTTTGGTTTTTTGAAGGGCAACCTAAAGGGTAACGGTGGACTGAATTTTAAGTGGGGTACAAGACAACACATTCTTCCATTTTTTCTAATGCATCTTATTTGAATAAAATAAAAACAAAAATATTAAGCGAGTGTTATGTCACTGGTACCACCAGGTGACAGGTCCATCTTTCGTGGGAATAATATTCAAGATGCAGTAATTCTATAGGCCAGGCCCCTCTGAGATAAATTATTTCTGGGGGTGCAATATTTCTTTCGGGCCCCATTCCCTTTTCTATTTTTTTTGTTGAAAACATTGCCAAAATTTTCTAAATAGGGGTTTAGATTTTTTTTAATATTTTAAAATATTCACACTTAACAATTTTCAAAATTTTTCAAATTTGTCCTTGGAAAAGGTTGAAAATTTTAAAAGTTTATTATTTGGAAAAACTGAAACGTTTTACAAATTTGTACTCTGAATGAGTGCAATATTTTTAAAATTTGTCCAAAAAATAAAAAAAAGTGGTAAATTTTGCAAAGTTTTTATCAAAGAACGAGGAAAATTTTGTAAAATTGTCCTAGAAAAATGTAGAGAATTTTGAAACTTCTTACTCGGAAAAGGTTAAAACTTAAATAATTTTTTTTGCAAATTTGCATTCGGAAAAAGTGAAAAAAATTTTTCAAATTTTTTCTTTTAAAATGTTGAAAATTGTACAAGTTTATACACAAAAAGGGTTGAAATTTTTTCAAATATATCCTTGGAAAACGTTGATTATTTTGCAAATTTGTCCTAGAAAAATGTTGAACATTTGGAAACTTTACTCGGAAAAACCTTGCAAATTGTTCTTGGAAAAAGTTGAAATTTTTACAAATTTTAATCATAAAATTACAAGACTAAAAGTCCTGGGAAGCCGGGCCCCCTGATCTACCCCGGGCCCGGGAGCAATACTACCTCTGCACTCACCCCCCCTCCTCCACTCCCTGGGCCTGGCTGAGTATAGGCATCACATTTTCTGTTTTCTCTACACATGGTAGAGCTTATCATGTATCCAAATTTGTAAATTTTACAAGAACATTCAGCTAGCAACAAGATTTGCTGCGTTGTATCAAAACCAAATCAATTTATCTCATGACTAATAGCAAATTGCTCATACCGTATATCGATGGTCAGCTCCTGACGAAACATTGAGCTGACAGATTATTAAAATACCTTTTAAACATTATTATGACAGGCACATACATCCCACGTACGGAGGAGGAAGTGAAAGAGACAATATGCGCAACAGTCATCCTGCCCAACCAGGCGCTGAAACTGAGGGCACGCATGGACACCAAAGACCGAGACGGACAAAACCGGGTCACCGGTGAGGAGTGGCTCGTCCAGCGTACTGGCGCGTACTTGCCCGGTGCCTACGAAGAAGTGATAAACGTGGTCGATGCCTACGTACTCACCGATAAGGTGAGTACTGGTCAAATTCCAAAGATCCTAAACTGCGCACAATTCTGATGAGGATTTTCCCCGCAGCAAGCAGTACACGTGAAGGCCACCAAGACGTTCACTGCCGAAGATGGCACCACACGTAAGAATGGTGAAGAGTGGTTGGTCACGCTGGAGAACACCGAGACGTACATTCCCAACGTATATGAAGAGGTGCATGAAGTGGTGAACATCACAAAGCTAAGCAACAGGCAGTACTGCGTCATCCTGAATCCGGTTGGGCCGGACGGAAAGCCACAGTTTGGTCAGAAAAAGCTAGTCAAGGGAGACAAGGCCTTCTTCCTGAAGCCTGGAGAACTACTCGAGAAGGGCATACAAGATGTGTTTGTGCTTGGCAAGAACGAAGGTCTCGTTTTAAAGGCAACCGAAGCATTCATGGACACTAGTACCACCCCGGTGAATACGATAGTGAAGTTTTTTTTAAAGCTCAAGGCATGCAAATAAATTTGAATTTCCATCAAAAAATGCTTGTTAAGGACAAAACAAACCAACTGTAACTGTTCCAAAAAATCTTTCCCTAAACTAAAAGTTGAAAAACAATACTCCCACGCCACATAAAAAAAACAAGAAAATTTAGATGTTTACCAAGTAAGTGGCCAGTTGGAGGTTTCACCTTTCAAGTGGATCTAGCTCAATTCAATTCAACTTAGTACCCCACTATCAGTAAAGGAATACCCTGTGGTAGGGGGGTGTAATCCATCAACCCAAATTATTCGGTAGTTTCCACCGCGTTAGTGTCGCCCCCAACATCATTGTAAAATTGAATTTCGTGAAGCTTAAGTCTATCCTTTGGAAGAGAGTTCCAACGTCTAATGGCATGCAAGAAATAAGATTAATAGAATGGATCCGAATGAACTCAGGGTTCAGTTCCGTAAGTCGATTGGAATGACAGGTTCTACCACCTCGGTGATTACGTTTAAAGATTTCCACCACCATACTTGCATTACCAGACAAATTACATTTTTCAAACAGGCCATGCATTGAGCCTCTATCTTAATCGCAATGAACCCCACTGGAGACACTCGATCCTTGGTTCATCTAATAAAATCATGGCAGATTTAAGTATGGTTTTAATCAAAATTCTCTTTAAATTTCAGCCCTCGCAAAAGCAGCCAGGGGACAGGTGGACAATCAGAGGACCCACGGAGTACGTGCCACCCGTGCAAGTAGAAGTTGTCACCAAACGCACTGCCATCCCGCTCGACGAGAACGAGGGCATATATGTTCGAGACATCAAAACCGGACGGGTAATTACGCTGACTTGGTTGCAAAAATGCAATATTTTGGGCTATGAGGGACTAAAGAAACGCCTGTATTTTTTAATAATAAAGGTGCGAGCAGTCATTGGTAAGACGTACATGTTGAACCAAGACGAGGAGTTGTGGGAAAAGGAGCTTCCTCCACATGTGGACTCCTTCCTAGCCAGCGGCAAGGATCCTCTTTCGGACCGCGGAGACATGCTCGGGCCGCAGTCTACAGAAAATCAACCCAGGGACAAGACGCGACTAGTCACCTTTAAGGTTCCGCACACTGCCGCTGTCCAAGTTTACGATTACAAGGACAAAAAGGCTAGGTATTACTTAGGACAGGAAAATTAAAGTCCGCCCATATGCACTTTTTTTAAAATACAAAAAGTCAACTCTGTAAATGTTCATACGACCGCACAATGTCGAGGAAAACTAACGAAACGCTTGAATTTTCCAGGGTTGTATTCGGTCCCGATCTAGTCATGCTTGGACCAGACGAACAGTTCACGGTTTTAAGTTTATCAGCTGGGCGACCAAAGCGTTCTAATGCGATCAAGTCCATTTGTTTGCTACTGGGACCCAATTTTATCACTGATGTCCTCATCGTCGAAACGTCCGATCACGCCCGCTTGCAATTGAAACTGTCTTATAACTGGTAAAGTGTCCTTACAACCATGCATTACAACTAGTGCATTTTTAATATTTCAATGTTTGTGCATTTTCAGGCATTTCGACGTCGGTGGAAAGACCGAGCAAGAGGCGTCTAAACTCTTCAGCATACCGGATTTTGTGGGGGACGCTTGCAAGGCAATTGCATCCAGAATTAGGGGATCCATTGCGAGTGTAGGATTCGACGACTTCCATAAGGTATTTCACACAGGCGACACCTTCTTCCTTCCTATGAAACTCACTTCACAACTTCTCCATTACATAGCATTCCTCGCGTATCATCCGTTCTGCAGTGTTCGGCCAGGACGACAACCAAAAAATCAAGGACCAGTTCAGGTTCATGCATAACAACCTCATCATAACCAGCGTTGACATTCAGGGTGTTGAGCCAGTGGACCAGCGCACGCGAGACTCGTTGCAGAAGTCTGTGCAGCTGGCCGTCGAGATCACCACCAACTCCCAAGAAGCGGCTGCGAGGTAAGCAGTCAGCGCAGTACATCAACATTGTTGCAGGTTTTTTAGTTGATGAGTTTTATGGTACCAGTGCTATTTACGGCTTCCTGTCTTTGTAACATGTATCTTACAGAGACATTACCGGCGCCGATAACCGAGTGGGTTACGTGCTTGCCTCTCGATCCTAATTAGCAGGGTTCGCTCCCTGGTCGAGGTTGGTGAGAATTTTGAGGATGTGCAAAATTACAAGTGGCGGCTCTTTCAGATGAGAGTTTAAACCCAGGTCCCGTGTAGATCCCATTTGATCTCTGCACGTTACTTGGCACGTTAATGATTCCTCTTGTGGGTGTGGAAGTCCCCCTCCGTAGGCAAAATTCCCAGGTAGGTGACGCTGACACATCCCCTGGCGTTGGTGTTTAGCCCTCGAGTGCAGAAATAGGCCAACGTTAAAAATCCACAAACCAACCAACCAAGGACATGGTTTGGACCGTTACTTAAATCGTGAATTAAAGAGTTGATGGAATCCTCCGTTGGAATGGCGTTGATTGACACTGCATGATTTATAATAGCTGACCTGACCCCATTTACCAGTTTAGGTTTCTTTTTTTCAAGTGCTTTTCTTGACAATATGCCATCAGGTCCTTTAAAGCTTTGGCGATCCTTTTGAAGCTTCTCCAAAGCTCTTTGGTAACGCCGACAGGCATGGTTGGCGCACTCAACTTTCTTAACCTTAACTCCATATGACAGCTTTTGCCGCACTCTGGCCATCGTGTTGACATCGCCATCACCAATTAGGCGGGTACATCTTAGTTTATGAACCTCTTCAAGATAAGTCAAGCCGTCAATGATGATGGCACTTTCCATGCCTGTTGATAGGCCTTTCCAATTCCTGTAGCAAAAGTGTTCTTTTATTTCTCGTCTGCCACTGTCAATGGCATTGCATATCATGCAAACCTTGTTCTTTACTCCCATGTAGATGAGTTTCCCTGTCCTTATGCCAATAATTACTGCGACACCACTGGAGGCATCATATCCATGCCTGTAGCTGCGTTTGCACCAACCACCATCAATAATTGAACCCAGTACAAACGTAGCCATCCTCGATGTCACCATTTGCTTGGGCCAGGGTTTTCTCGTTCATGATTGCTGTCGTCATAGAATCCTCGCTGGTCTTTTCCAAAGCCTTCCCGATGACTTTTCACAATTGTGGAATGTGGTTTTGCTCATGTAGTTCAATTCCATTGTGATGAACTTTTGCTTTTCTTGGGTGAAGCCACTACCAGTGGTTATGGCTCCAAGCACTGCCATCTTATTCAGTAGACTTTCAGGTCCATCTGTCACCACCGTGCTTTCTCCTTTACAAAGGGCATTTCTGCATTTGAAATGCAGTGTGCAGCTTAGACTATTAACTACACTTTTTCTAAATATAAGGCCCTCTGCATGTGCACACACAAGTTTGTGCGCTTCCAGTCTTCTAAATTCTGAATATAAATGCTTCAGGTCGCATATGAATTTTCCTTGTGGCAATTCTGCTTCATCAAGCAAGTCTGTGTGGGGTTTGTCATCCACTTTTTCGATGACCAGATCGAACGATTCTGAAGTTGATGCATCCGACATTGGTTCCTGGTCAGGAGTCTCCAAAAGTAGCAAACTTGTGACACCAGGAATTTTTCCTTCTGTAGCTTCTGATTGCAGGGTTGAACTGCTCAGACTGCCATCTTGGAAGAGTGAGGGAATAGGAGTATCAGATTGCAGTTCCGCTGGAAGACTCGTGGAAAATGTTTCCATAGGGGTGCTTTCCATTGGCATGTTTAGCCATGAGGAGTCCACATCAAATGTGAACTTTGCTGCTTCAGCTTTGGATTGCTTCTCCCTTGCCCTACGTTTTTGCTGACTTCGCGTTTTTTTACTTGAGCCGCATTTTCTATGACTTCTTGCCGTCCTAGAACTTCCTATTTCGAAGTGTTTTGAATGATTGTTGTCAGCTATTTTCTATTAAAATTATGAAAACATACATGCACTAATTTTGGAATGCCAATACAAAAGTCATTTTTCCCTGCCAGGCATTTTTAGCTTTATGTTCCGGGTTTCAGCTAGGTGAATTATAGGGAAAATCGCCGTAAAGCGGCTCCGCGCTTGTTGGTTTTTTGCTGAACCTTTGCAACGAAAGTGCGCTACCAAAAAAGGAGTACTTCTCTGGAAAGAGTTTAAAATTTAAAAAAAATATTAATTAATAGAAAATTGATGGAAAATAAAATGTTTATCACCGACAGTGACCGGTCACTCTATTTGAGTGGAAATCCTAAGAAAATTTATTTATTTCAGGCAAAATTGATAGAAAATAAAATTTTCATCACCAACAGAGTGACCGGTCACTCTCTTTGAGTGGAAATCCTAAGAAAATTTATTTATTTCAGGCGAAATTGAAAGAAAATAAAATTTTCATCACCGACAGTGACCGGTCACTCTATTTGAGTGGAAATCCTAAGAAAATTTATTTATTTCAGGGGAAATTGATAGAAAATAAAATTTTCATCACTGACAGTGACCGGTCACTCTATTTGAGTGGAAATCCTAAAAAAAATTATTTATATCAGGCGAAATTAATAGAAAATAAAATTTTCATCACCGAGAATGACCGGTCACTTTATTTGAGTGGAAATCCTAAAAAAAATATTTATATCAGGCGAAATTGATAGAAAATAAGTTTTATCACCGACAGAGTGACCGGTCACTATTTGAGTGAAAATCCTCAGAGAATTTATTTCAGGCGAAATTGATAGAAAATAAAATTTTCATCACCGATAGAGTGACCGGTCACTCTATTTGAGTGGAAATCCTAAGAAAATTTATTTATTTCAGGCGAAATCAGGTGAAAATTTTGCAAATTTTTTTTCCTGAAAGTGTAGAATTTGGCAAATTGTTACTCGGGGAAAACATGGAAAACTTTGTAAATGTAGCTTGAAACATTTCAAGCCAAATTGTGGGAACATGACAATTTATGCTGTTGTTCAGCTTCCTAAAATTTATAGCAAAAATAAATAACAGAAAATAACCAAAATTCTCAGGTTAATTTTCCAAAAGTGACCACAAATTCTCTATCGGGTAGTTTCACATGGTAAACTAGTTCTACTGATAATCTGAAACGTTACTACATGTATTTTTCTGAACCAGATGTGATCCACGTAAAAAAACAGCTACAGTGCGTCGTAATTTTCAATATTATAACCAACTAAACCAACTAAGCTCACGTGGTAGAAGTATTAATTTTGGATATCATGACTGTGTTAAATTTCCCTGACTTTTACTATTTCTAATTCCTCTAATTATTCTATTTTCAATTCCTTTTCTGAAAAGTGGCATTTTTGATATATACAGTAGGCCTACTGTATTTCGAATTTGTGACTCGTAAAAACAGAAAATTATAAAATCTTACCTTTTCGATCTGCATGGATACATTCAGTACTGTATAAAAAAACCCGAAAATTATAAAATCTTACCTTTTCTTTCCAAATGGCTCGGGAATTACTGACTTCTGGACTGCAATGGTGAAATCTACTAGTTGTTTGATAGCCACGTTTTTAGTTTGCTAAACAGGATGTGCTAAAACTAAGGCAGCATAGGCCTTAGGCAAAATAGGACCAAAAACAAAAAAAATGCATATCTTTTGGACAAAGCTGTCTGGTCACACTATCAGCTTGTCCATTGATTTTTCACCAAATTCGATTTTTCTTGGATAGGATTTCTAAAGATATGATCGATAGACATTTCAAATGACATGGATTTGATTAATTGACATGTAATGAAGTGATCGGTGCTATTAAATCGACCAATACAACATCATATATAACATTTTATTGGCAAATTGGACAGAGTGGCAGAAATTTTTTTTAAGCAGTGTGCCAAGGGCGCCGCGCGCCATCTACCAGCCATGTTTGGCAACAAGTTGTTTCGCCATTTATGAGTCTTTTGCTTTTAACTTTTGCTTTTTTCAATATTTTTGAGAGCAGTTTCTATTTTTAATTAAGGATCGATCACCAGAGGAAATCAGGCTGATCATTTAACAACTGTTTATTATTTATTTCGTTGTTTTGAATGAATAATCCTATAGAAATGGATAGCTCCACCATTGGACAAATGTGTTCAGGAATTCCTGAACGACCCCTACCGGGAGGGTTATCGATCTGCCTTAATAATGCATTTAAACTACCGATGGTTTGCCCGCTGGATAACGCTAGTAGTAAAAAAAGTAACATTCTTACTTCCAAGTGCCAACGGATGCGTACCCGTAATCTGTTATGAATATTCAATAAACTTCAAATACATAAATGTCGCTTTAAGCATGTTGGTTAAGCAGACGATTTATTTGTTGTTTTTTGGAGACATATTCAAAAAATAATTTCACGGTAATGTAGCCTGACTTCTCCTTAACAAAATGATACCAGTTATAGCCATGGATCGCCGAAATTCAAAGGAACCTAAAAACAGCAAATTCGATGTTGCATTTTGGGCTTCTCACAATCCGTTCATAGTGCTTTGAATTTCGGCCATCCATGGCCATAACTTTTATCATTTTTTTAAGAAGAACTTACGCTACATTTCCGTATAATTATTTTTTGAATGCATTTAATAGTTCTGTTGCAATGGCACTATAGTCTGAAGACATTCAAAAAATAACTGCACGGTATTGTAGCCTTGCTTCTTCTTAACAAAGTGATACCAGGTGTGACTATGGATGGCCGAAACTCCAAGAATTATGAACGGATTGTGAGGAGCCCAAAACGCAACATCGTATTTGCTGTTTTTTAGGTTCCTTGCAATCCATTCATAGTTCTTTGAATTTCGGCTATTCATGGCCATAACTGGTATCATTCTATTCAGAAGAAGCAAGGGTATACAATACCGTGCAATTATTTTTTGAATGTCTTCAGACTATAGTACTATTGGAACAGAATTATTGGATGCATTTAAAAACAATTACAGTAAAACCTGTTAAGATTGACCACCAAAAAATGCTATGTTGGTCACTGTACAAAGGTGCTCACTATACAAAGAATGCTGAATGCCATGAATTAAACTAAAATGATAAACATGTACACTGCACTTATACATGTAGACTGTAATACACGTAGTAAAAAACCGCAAAACCAAAAACGGTACAGAATCATCATGTACAAGGGTTAAAGCAAGATGTAACGTAACTCATTCGTTAACTGGTCAATTTTTAAGGTATATTGGCAATGTAAAAATTGGAAAACGGCAACACACTGGTCACTGTACACAATAGACAGGTGGTCACTGGTCACTATACAGAGAATGTCTTTGAAGGAAATGTACACTAGAAAAAACAATACACTAAAAAGTGTTCACCATTCGAAGGTGGTCACTTTTCCAGGTTTTACTGTATGTGGGAATGCTGCCCAAGTTCTTAACAAAGTGATGCCAGTTATGACCATGGATGGCCAAAATTCAAAGAACTATGAACGGATTGTGAGGAGCCTAAAATGCAACATCGGATTTGCTGTTATTTAGGTTCCTTGCCAATTTTCCATGTAGCGATTATTCATAGTTCTATTAATTTAGGCCATCCATGGTCATAACTGGTATCAAATTGGCTTCCCCCCTACTCCCTGTTCGCATTGTGTCCGTTAACAGATGTGTGATGGCTTCCTCATGCTGTAAGTGTGCATGGCAGGAAAGCATGCAATTTTATAGTTTAGCGATTAGTTTCGGGGAAAAAACCCACGTTTGCGTGTATTAAGTTAATCGGCGTTTAAATTTGAACCCACGCTTGCGCACCTTTAAGAAAACGTCATCAATCTCTTCATGTAATCAGACAGCTAATTACCCATTCAGTGACGGACACTTTTAATGAGCAGGTGAATTTCAGTATCAAGCATGATGTTCGTATCCAAAGTTCATTCAAAAATTGCCCAAGGGAAGCTTTTTAAACTTTAATCCATTGTTTCTACATTAATTTACATTATTTTACTCCTTTGCAAAGGTGGCGTCTAATTTGAATCAATCACGACGCATGTGCTTCATGTATACATGCTGCATCTGTAACAGCACATTTGGAAAAAAATCGATAACAGGTGCCGCTAGGTATTTGAAAATGGGCCTGTCGTGCAAAAAAAATCTGTATCCATATCGGATACAGTTTTTTTGCTCCTGCGTGACACGGCCTAATATATGAAACTGTATCATTTTCACTTTAACCTAAACTTGCTGTATCATTTTCGTTTTGATATTGATTTCTTTGAATATTTTATGTTCTTTTAATTAATTGGAGGCATTGCTGGTGTTTATTTGTAATTTGATATGTAAGTAAATACATATTTAATTTTTATTGCCATCTGAACGGTATTTTCTTGTAAAAATAAGATTTTCCCCTGCATACACAGTCGTTGAACGCACGGGTTAGGTTTAAAAAAAAACATGGCGGACACTACTGATAAATCTGATGAAGCTAGGGGATTGCGCGTGCTACGCCACCTGGTCATGCAGCCGTGGAAGCCAGCTTGCGCAATCTGACAACATTTTTCAAAGTTATAGTTCCATTTGTAACCGCCATTTTGTTTTCAGAAGGTTAAACATGGGTTTAATAACCATGGGGATATTCCATCGAGAGTTAATTGGTGCAACACAAACATCTAACCCAAGGTTAGTAAACTTCAGATTTTAACCTAAGTTAGTGCAACTGCGGCCCTTATTGACATAATTGACAAACCTTGTTCTGGCAATATGAATCCTAGCTTGGCTGGGTTGAAATACATGTACTTTAACCAATGATGATAAAAAGTTCACTTGATGACATCAACAGTTTTCCATCTTTCAAGGTCACCGTGGTATGACCTGTAAAAACGTAGAAGTTTAAGGACCCATAATATACTAGAATAAATATTCACCAATAAAACTAAAGACATTTTGAGCTTTTTTTTTGTTCAAAATTTATTTTGGTCAGCAGTTTATGGATAAATTATATACAGAAATAACATCATCGATGAATAAAGAATAACCTAATGATTTGATAGGGATGCGGGTATAAAGTGGGTGCTAAACGTGGGCTAAATGGTACATTATCGTACATTGCTTGACACTGGGATTGGGCTAGTTGGTATTCTTGGGTCGGAGGTACGGGGATCAAGGGGAGACTTCGTAAACTTCATTCATTTAGAACTGTACAAATATGGCAGGCGAGAAAGAAACAAAATCAACAACCAACCCAATGTCAGGAGACACAACACATCTTCCGTAAAATCACAATTTTTTTTCCACAAATACTTTGCACTTTTTATGTTTTTCACTCGACAATCACTAGAAACAAGAGTCAGCGAATCAACACCAATGAAGATTAATACTTAATTATTAAACTTTCTTGTTAAACATCAAGTGATATTCATTCGATCAAATAAATTCGTAAACTTGTTTTACAAAATTGACATGCAGTAATTATCAAACCGCTAACCTACTAGCAGTTTTCAATGGGCATCATAACGAGCAAAAGCTCCGGAAAAACTTACTTTTGGCAGCCAGGCCAGAGTGTATTTCGTAAGGCTTGGTCTATATGAAAATGGTTGATATTTTCAATAAATAAGTTACCATTTTAATAATAACGAGTCATCCGTTGAAATTGATAACCTTGAATTGAGCGAAAAGGGGACAAGTTACTCGGAGCTTTTGCCCAGTGCCAGTTACAGTACCTCCAAATAAAACCAACCATTCACAAATATCGTTTCAAGGTACTGGATCATGTCTACGGGCCCCACATTTGCATCGAAAAGTTTGGGCTTGTTAAAAATTCACCGAGTCTTCCAAAAGTGCTTAAAACTTGTTCAGATTCTACATACATGTAACTTCCATGGAGTCCATTATTACTTCGCATATAAATGATTCTAATTTTGGAGGATCTATTTTAAAAAATCCAGACCTTTCAAATGCTTGGGTGCGATCAGAGCTATAGACTTTGTTTTCGATTCTTGGGAGCAGTTTACACTTTGCAGGGCGTACGTAATTCGCCTAAGTAATTATCGTTAAATGATAACTGACCACTTGCCGATGTGCGCACGACAATCGCGATATATTTACGTTTGTTTTCACATCATTTGACAATGACACAGTGGGCCTACAGTGTTTGCCGTTGTATAGCTTTAGCAGTTACAAGAAATTGGACAAGAATTATTGGGAAAACAAATATGAAAAGGCATTGAGTGTCCCTAGCACGTTACGCACTAGCCAAAGCACACTTTTGAATGGGGTCAAACAAAGCTCGGGACATACAAAACACCAAAGATTCGGTTTCTTTCATGAGCCACTTTCCCCAATATCCTCTCCATGGCTATGCAACTAGATCTAGCGGATTTATTCAAATGGCGAAAAAGGTTTTTTGATCAAAACCTCCCAGCACAATATGGAAGTCGTAATGGCTAATGGCCGATCAATGGACATAACTTAGAAGTACGACACGGAAAAATATATGCACTCTTCGACCATATATTCAAAACATCCAAGGCTTATTATTGTGAAGCTATTCGTGGCAGCAACTAATCTGGAAAGGACTAACGAGCAAAACTTAAGGGCTGTTGTATTTAATTTACTCATCGTACCAGGTGTGTGTGTGTTCATTTCGAGTGTTCTTAACAGTAATTATTTCGAAATTTAAGACTCAATAAGTCCAGGGAGTTCTACTCGAATTAGCATGGTTTAGATGTATTAGTTGACGCAATTTTCAATACTAGTTACCTGAAAATGTCAAATCTAGTGATAAGAGCTCGCAAAAATGTGGTAAATATTGTGAGTGCTATGATGCTAAAATTTAGTAATTTAAAATGGAAGGTAAGACCTTTATGTAAAAATGTATTTTCCATCTACAAAAATAACATCCCAAAACATATGAAACTGCATCTTTAGTGTTTATATAGAATACATCATTTTAGAAACTTTTTTATTTTCGGTTCTTATACTGTATACGTATTGAACTCGCTGAAATCTGAATCGAATTCGACTAACTTCTCGCCCAACTCAATCTGAAATGTGGCGTTTAGAATCGATAAAAAGCTCAACATTCTCTCAATATTGCATGTGGTCTTTTGATCCAAACCGATGTACAATCGGTATAAACTGCTTGAATATCATCTCTAATGTAAACGTTTGCCGACGTCTATAGAATCGTGCAAGAATCAATTTGAGCATTCTACGTGACAGTTGCCATTGATTAGGCGTTCAAGGTCACGATTTTCTCATTACAATCCAAGGATGTTACTGGTGTGTACAAGGCGTATCCAAAATATTAAGCAAGAGGAATTCAGGGATCAGTAAAAACGCATGCCAGGGCAACTCAATAACACAAATTAAAACACATTCAAGTCTTTATAATACAAGCACGACAGTAAAATTAATTCATCGTCACAAATATCCTAAATATATCACAGATTCTTTGGTACATCATCGCACAGTATGAGACTTTCGATTCGGGACATCAGTTACAAAATCCACGATTGCCGATTGGACGCGTTTATTATAGGATCAATTTTGGTACAAGTTTCTCCCAAAAGTTACCGAGAAATTGTAATTTCGGTGACTGCACAGTGGTAAAAATAATCAGCAGTATATTATTACCTGGGATAATTTTTTTCCGCGTACCAAGAATTCTTCATTGCATCATTTGCACGTAACCGTCGTAACACGAATGAAGTCCTTTTCGGTATCACAATATACGAAAGACCAGTATGGTGACTCCGCCAACTTTTATCTAGCAATGCGCTCGCAGCGCCACACGGGGACAGTGAATGAGACATTCTATCGATATTCGTATATATCGTATCGCGCCGCCATGTAATTAGTTGACTATATTCGACTATTCGATAGACTGATTGCTATACAGTATATATGTACTGAACCAATGACAAAGTATACGTAATGTACACTGTAAGTAGATGCACTCGCCGCTTTTTTGGGTGGCATTGCCACCCAACAGTTCGTTACAGTTGGTTGAAGTGATATCTTCTGTGGATCAGTCACGCTCTGAGCTTGTAAACGAATCGTAGGTTTGCGTGCGTTTATCGTAGTGATATAACTTCAACCAACAGGGCGGCGCTGCAGTGTTTTCCACCAGAACATCAAAGCGCTGACATGGAGTGAACCTACTTATATTACGTATACTGTGCCAATGGGCACTATTGTGCTACCCTGTGGGTATCTGAATGATACGAAAAATACGAAATTCTCGCCGTTAGAACATCAAAGGTGCCGACACTGAGTGACCACACGAGTCTTTCGTATACTGTGGGTTATATTCACAATGCAACGATTGCCGACAACAACGGTCGTAGACGCCATCTTGAAAACATCGCCGTTTTTCTATTTGAATAACATTTTGTGTTGAGTGAATTTGTTTGCTGACTATAGGGTACTGAGTTGAATTGAATGGTTCTGCCCAAAACGACACGTTGTTCCGCAGCCCTGTCGTCCTATAGAAGTGACGTATGGTAATTTTATCTGCGCATGAGCGACGACCGTTTTTGTCGTCAATTGTTGCATTGTGAATCCAGCCACGGGATTCTGTGATACAACTTTTAGGCACTCGTTTACGCATTCAATATTCATGTACGGTCATTTGGTAGACCTGGGCCAAAATTTTCAATAAAATATTACTTAAGAATTCAATATTCGAATTTGTTTGCTCGTAAATTATTGTAGACGTTTTTATTGTATACTTCTTACAGACGTTCATTATGCATTTTTCCATGAAATCATTCTGAGCGTTCAAACGGCAATCTGCGGGGGAGGTGGACCAATCAGTTACTTTTTTCGATATCTTCAATTCCTTATTTCAGAAAGTTATCGCTGGCATTACTTTTCCAAATTCTATCGATACTATATTTGATCATAAAACTTTGAACATCGCCTTACTGGGCGACATTGCTTTTTTTGCAGTTCATGTACTTTTGACATCGACACACAACACCTAGCATTGGAAGAACAGAAAATTGCCTCCCTCCTCGTAAGTACAGAATTACGACTTGCATTGCAGGGAGAGACGAAAATCAAAGCACCTGGCGTTATCGCGATATTCGTGCTCAGAAGGAATGTTAAATTAGCCAAAGTAGACTTTTGTTATCTCAATTTAAATTCATACAATTGTTGCGTCTGCAAAATTTTAGTTAAGGATTGGCTATATGCGGACTATACGGTTTGATAATTAGACATGCATAGCATCTTGCCAAATTCACGTTAATTAAGGAGATCAGTCAGTTAGGCAGGCCTGAATATGGCATCTATTATTTTACAATACCTGAAATAAAAGTTTCCATTTTTTTGAATATTTGAATGTACATGTAAATCAGTTAATCAACGTTACACGTAGGCCGAATAGAAACTAAGGCTCGAAGAAACAACCAGTGTTATGCCGAATTTAGATATTTTCTACAATCAATATTCCAGGCATTATGACATTATTACATAAAATATGCCTAAAAACTCAGCGACAATAACGTAATCAATCTCCTTAATATTGCGCATGTTACTCGTGCATTGTTATAAGCATTTACAGTATACAGCTAGGTAATCCAACTTGATGAATTCATACATTATATGTGTCGAACCTTTGCGTCTGAACACCTTTTTTATATTAACATGGTGCAATTCCGCACTATAATTCAACGCCAAATCTGGAGTATTGAAATGCATTATATTTTTCATTTTTTTTGTCAGGCTAAATTTTGTCGACTGGGACAAGACTGAATTCGGCCTTGTATGCGTTTGTTCTTTTTTGACGAGGTCGTGAAAAAATAAAAGTTTGCAGACTCTTACAGCTAATATCTGGCAATTTATCGCCGAAAGCCTACGATGGCAATGTCATTTGCATGGAGGGAAGAGTTCAGAAAACTGCTCTTATTTATAAGGTCCTAACTGACGCTCGGTTAAAAAGTTGCATTGAAAAAACGGAGGGGGTTACTGAATGATTCAGCGTTCAAGCCGTTATAGAATTATGGGAATACGGAAAGTTCGGAGTGAATTTCTCGTCGGACATCCACAATGACACATTGCACACAGACTACAAAAATGACACTGAAGCACTTTGAAGAAACCTACGATACATCAAATGGCAACGTACGATTTAACACGGAGACGACCTAATTTGAATAACGCGGGCTTGCGCTGAAGCAACCGCAATCACCAGGTCTCTCGTTTGTATTTTTTTTGTTTGTTGTTTTGTTTTTTTGTGAGAATACAAATTGATGGGAAATTACATCTGGTCAATGTCCAGGTACCACAAATATCACAGGTCATTGAATTGAAGAAGAGTTCCACGCGAGCACACAGCCCATGCGCAGATGGCGCTGCATGCGGGGCGGCTTTATATTTTGATGTTGGTTATTAAGGGGGGCCATGTTGGGGGTGACTACGAGCGAGTAGCGGGGATTTCAAAATAGGAATGAGAAATTATGGATTGGGAGGAAGATAATAGTTCTTTTTTTTTGTTTTTTCACTTTCTTCAAATTTTCTTATATAGAATTGAACTCGAAAACGTTGCTTCTTCATCTTCCTTCGTCCCGGTTGAAAATGTCGGATCCAACGATGCGATGGTGGTGACACGCGCACTTTTTGGGCACTTTTCTGTCCGAGCCCCGATGTTTTCGGCACGCGCGACAACTTTCGGTGACCCGGCACGAATTAGAGCGTAGCGCCCCCTTTCGGCGGTCTCTCGCAGCATCCACCTTCCTCATTTGGAAAGAATTGGATTTTCAATAGGTAGGGGGTGGGGAGGAGAATAATGGCGGCCAAACATAAAATCGTGGGCGTTGCAATAGAGAATGGAATAAAAGGTGATGATGACGTGACGAAATTGGAGGGGGGAAATAAAAAAAAACCATTTGAGCACAAAATGTATGTACGCAAGCAAAGATGCAATTGAAAATTCTCCTAGTCCTCACATCCACTCTTAACTTGCACCCACGTTCCTACGTATATACAGTACATTTATACTTTACAAATTTGAATATACTGTATACTCCATTGAATCGTCAAGAGCTGGGTGGGTCATTTTGGACGGTAGACTTACGTGTAGGCCTATATCAGAAATGATTAGAAAAAATTCGTCTCGCGGGTGTTTTATTTTGGCCCAAAATGGCCACGATGAAGAGATACACGGCGAAACCAGGGTGTAGTTAAGAGTAAATGGACTAAAGGTCAGTAAAATCAAATTATGATTAACTCTCGTATACGTTGAAGCTGTACAGAGAGCAAAGGTGAAAGTGACAGAGGGCGCTGTACTCTTTTCCTAAATTGGGCTTCCGATCTTATTCCCTTTCAATTTTCACGACACATACCAACATTTGGCTACGAGTATACAGTACTGACAGGCGCAAGTATTTTCTCAAAACTATAGAATCGAAATGAAACCTTTTTTTTCTCTTTCTCTCTCTTTCTCACTCTCAGTCACAAACTACGTCACTAGAATCATTGCACGACAGAGCAAACTCTGCATATTCAAAAAATAATTAAACGAAACAAAAACATATGTGCAAACCAAAAAAGTGGGCATTTACAATGAATTAGGCAAGGATAGGAGGGGTGGGGTTGGCAAAAAGTTGGGTGGTTCCCAATCGTTGCTGCGCTGGTTTCGAGGCCTCGAAATCGGCTATTATCGCAATATGTACTTCCGCAACGAGTTTGGGCCTACCTTTTGCGAAGGGTAAAGCATAAAAACAAAAAATATATTTATATACTGTATATATAACAGGCAAACATTACAAGTTGGTCAGCTAAGACCAACGATATCACAGGCACAACTTTTAAGAAGGAAAAGGTGTTAGAAAAGACGGCTGACAGCCAAAATCTCATCCTGAATGAGATTCTTGGGGGAATAAGTCCGAACAAAAGTGGTTATTAAGGTCGATAGAGAACTGGGCGTCAGGTCGAGTGAACTGTTAATCAGATAATGAATGGTGGGAATGAGATGGAGGTGATGGGATGGTACATTGTGGTCGGACTCGCATTTTATGAAAGACCTCCCTTTGGCATTTTTAATGGTGTTAAAATAGGTGCTTCCGTATTTTTTTTTCTGGTTTTAAAATGAAATATGCCTGTTTGTTTTCCTGGCTTATTAGTTACGGTATAGTTACTATTTGTGTGTGTTTGAAACAATAATATTGATAACGCTAATGACTACGATGAGGATACTGGTATATACTGAGTGAGGGGTGAAAACAGAAAACGTAAACAATTCATGAAAACGAGGACCGGAAGGGTCAAAGATCGTTCGAAGCACGACCCTCGATGCATTACTTTATTACCCGTGGCTCGGGCAATGCGTTTAACGAGTGCTGTACAACTAACCGGGTGAAACCAAATTTGGTTAATTAAAAAAAAAAATCAACAATGAGGAAAATCGATTAAAACAACAGAAACTCGACTAACAATGAACGAATCAACCAGGTTACGAATTGGTCGATAGGTGTGAGCAAAATTTTGGAGCTTGACCAAGAAATTGAAACCAATGGTTGCATTCTGGGCCCCCCAGAGTTGGGTGCGAATTCATGGATGATTGGGTCTGCTATGGTATACTGTTAAAAGCCTGCCACAAAAAGAACGAGAAAAGAGTCAAAAACGGACCTTGTCGTCAACGAGCCTATGGTACATAGGACCCATTCATTTCATTCTGGCTTCCTGTCCATCAGAGCAGATGTTATGTGCGTGGAATCTCCAATTCCCACGCACAACGCATCTTTCTAAAACCAGGACGGTGCGAATCAACAAGGCCGTCCCATCGACTATATCCTACTTAAGTAAGACGACATCATTTGAGCAGTTTCGAGAAACGGGGATGATCGATTTCAAAGTGTCTTCTAAAACAAATAATGCATTCGAGAAAAAAGATGGACGATGAATTAAGCGAAAGTATCGCAAAATGGCAACGAGGATGTCATGATGGGAGTAAAAATGAAGTTCTCGGGTCTTTGGCCAGGATGGAAAACGGGGGATAAGATGAGAATAGTGGCTAAATCAAGACTGTCGGGCCGATGGTGGGGATGAAGATTAAGGGGAGGTGGGGAAGTCATTCGGAAGGGGGGCAATTGGGCGAGAGCACTTCCTGTTTCATTCCGCGCCCGGCATTTTGAGACAGACTTAGTAGCGCGTTGATGGTGGATGCTGCAGCTTTCTCCACGTCGTTGGAAGGGGCGCTGCTTTCCGGTCCTTGACCATTACTGTTCGGCCGGCATTCCCTCTCCCGGTTGACCGGCGTGCCGTTAGTGGCGCTGCCACTCGGCGGCATTCCCATGGCACAGGCGTAGCGATACGACTGCAGCATGTGGTGCTGGGACGGGTGCTGGGAGTGGGGTATGGGAGAGGTGAGTCCATCTCCTCCGGCCGCCTGGATGGCCATGGCCATGGACAGGCTCATGGGGGTCAGTCCGTCCGGGTCCTCTTTGATTTGACTGCTAAGTTCCTTGACCACGCGCAGGCCTTCGTCCATCAACGTCTCTTGCATCATCTGCTTGGTGATGTGAGCATTGGATTTTTTGGTGCTTGCTTTCATGGGAAACATGTCCTGCACCTGCAGGGGAACTTTCAGCTCCCCCGTCTGGGTGGGCAAAGGATAGTCCTGCGAGGAAGAATCGTGCACATCCTGGCTCGGAGAGGACGTATTGCTGAACGAGTACTGGGAATCTAGAAAAAAAAAATGGATTTATAGGCTAGAATTAATCATCCCTATCTGCTTATTCCGCGTTTCGTTTACTATGGCAACTTAATTCATTTCCGAAGTTCCGATTGCATAACATCGCACTTTATATCTTAGACAAATTATGATGCAAGCAATAGATTTTCAATGTTGTATAATTTCATTAATCATTAAATATCACATTGTAATTTTTCTATACGGTCTACGCTATATTACGACTAGCTATGTATATACTTCATCTTTAGATGGACTTACCTGTGTCGTCAGTGTCTGGCCTATCAGGATCCGAGCAGGAGGACATTCGGCCATTACCTTTACTGTTATAGCATCTGAAAAGGAAAGATATACGTGGTAAATCACATGTAGCCTACATGTTTAACAGTCAGTTCAAGCTCAGAAAATCCGAAATTGGACGTATAAACTGAATCGCATAAAAAATTGATTTTTAACATACGCCTTAGAGTTTCCAGGGCATACTAATTCTGACAATATATATGAAGGCATGCGTATAAACAAATTCTGACAAGATATCTCGTTGATCAAAATTATAATAATTACGATGTAGCCATGTAAGATAAGCTCGATTACAGGGATCTTCTATATGCATGGGAAATTTGTAACAATAATTCGTTCTCAATTTTAAAATTAAGAAAATGCACGTCATTAATAATACCGGACAGTGTATGATTACACGTTTAGTATGTATATATTTTTGACGTTTATGCAAAGTATTTGTCCCATTTTCTCCGTCCCAAATACAGTAAACGTGTACTAAACCTCAATATTCATGCCTATATGCAAGTGTATATTCACTATAGCTGTCAAAAATGCATCTAAAACGTGCATGAAAATAAAACTTTTTTTTCTCCCAAATTATAAGCAAGAAACGAATAAAAAAGAACGAATATAGCGCCAGCTTAACCATGCATATTAATACTGCCTCGTTTTATATATATATTTAAGATGAAAGTTGAAAGTTATCCATTTAAATACAGTAAAAACTCGATTTTATGAACCTCTATTATATGAAAGCTCTATTTTATGAACGAGGCTCCTGTCGACCACACCGTGCGTTTTTGGCTGGCGCAGGCCTCAACCTTGGGAAAATTAATAAAATACGTTAAGGTACCTCGTTTGAGGCCTGCTTGTAGCAGTAGTCCAGCTATTTCAACTAAAAAAATAAAGGATTTGTCTGTGACAAAAAAATAAAAAATAAAGATAATGAAACAGAAGAAGATTCATGATTTTTTCAAACCTGCACAACAAAGGTGATATGCTTGAACATGTAACGTGATAAAATACTTATAAAACTTAATAGACTCGTTTCCTATTTTTGTTAAAATTGGTTTTCTATTGTTTTGAATGTCAAACTCGATTTTCTGAACTTTCCGATTTTATGAAACACCTCTGGCATCAATTAGGTCATAAAATCGAGTTTTTACCGTATACAAATATGCACAGGCTAATGATGTATGAAAACATAAACAAATGCCAGAAGGGACTGAGACCCCTAATTCTATACGAGCTAGTGAGCCAAAATTTCAGAAATCTAATCAGAAATGTCATATACAGATATAGCGTCGCTCCTATTGAAGTTTAGAAGGCGTTTTCAACTTTGCAAAATTCCCCGCAATTCGCAATTTGGCAGAAGATGAATGTCGCAACAAAAAAAGCCTTCCCCTTTCATTGGGCTTTTGCATTTTCGTGCCATGCCGAGATTTCCACCGCAAATTTCGGTTTCTCCGGTGTTCCTTTTTGGCCGCGCGGAGCTCTCATATCCGTCCGCGTAATTGGCTTATTTCTGCTGAAGCACCTAGAGGCCTAGCCTTAGCGGATGAGCACATTTATGATTTCATTAAGGAATACAGACTAATTAAAACTTATAAGAGATAATAATACCGCCTGGCGTGGGAGCGGGGGGTGAACAGCCCTCGAAACGCGTTTAAAAACGCGGGAAGGTGCTGCCCCCAGCGGTGCACGGCGCCGCCATTCCGAGGCGTCATCCATTTTTACGTCCTCCTCTTCTCTTTTCATTCGCGATATCGATTAAAATTAAGCTCTTCTTTTTCTAGCCCCCACGCGACGCCATCTTTCCCGCCTCGTCCACTTTCCTCGACCATGCCGCCATCTTGGATGGTCAACGCTGACCGCCGCATTGGCCCGAGCTCGGCTTTTTCCAGGGGTTAGCCAACCGGAATCGAGGATCCTTGGATTTTTTTAGCGCCCGGGCCAACGGCGATCAATCGAAACGCGCAGCCAATGGGCGCCGAGGGGAGGGATTAGGGCACAAAAAACGGCGCCGGTGACGTCACAAAAGGCCCATCTAGGGCAGAGCGACGGATGAAAAGATGGCGCAGAATGGAAAGTGATGGGAGCAGGGAGGAAGAGGAGGAGGGAATCGAGCAGAAGAAAAGGCCATCGAGAAGCGAGGAAAAGGTATAGTGCGAATTAACGAGGGGTGGGACGAGCGTCTGTACCAGGGACAAAAAGGATGTTGCGAGGGACTAATGGATTCCACGTACAGGGTGACCACCTTACTTTTAGAAAATAACAACGGCTAGAAAAAAAACAATTTTCAACGAAAATTCGTTCTATACCGATCCTACATGCACTTTTCGATTTCTGCCAAGTGTTGGTTGGTCGTGTCGACATGCTCACGAAGAGGATGCTGTTTCGAAGCAAAATGAACGGCAAAGCTCGAACCTTATAATTTTGGAACTTGACAGTATATGAAAGATCAACGAGTGACTATAACGAGCCTCTTTCGTTCAACTATGCAAATACGGTATATGGAAATGAATTTCTGGATTGATGACGTTGCAAGAGTTGAACGAATTAAGAGATTTTGGCACGTCCATGGCGACGTCTTTGCAAAAAGTTGATTCGAATTTCTGACCGTAAAGGGGATCACGCGTTCATTCATCGTCCTTCACCAACAACGCGCATATACGAGAAAGACAAACAACGACATTGGCCGTTGGCTCATAAATTGGATCGATTTATTTTGCGCCGATTTCAACGTCCACGCGCGACTTTAAACATGCAGCGAATAAAGAATGGGACGGAGAATCTTTAATAACAATTATTAGGGGTATACTCATACAGAAATTAGATTAACGATGGCACTTTTGGTATAGTTGTGAATTCACGCGTGCGATCATGCATCGACAGTGCATGAGTTTAAAAAATTACTCCAGGCTATATCGCTGTTTTTAAACTTTATTAAGTACTCAGTTTAGGCGTTGAATTCTGCTCGATTTAAAATACTGTATGTACATGACCTTTATTTTGAAGAGCCAAGCCACAAGACCAAATCCTGAATATGCAGAACGAATTGCTGAAGTTCATTCCGATGAACAAACTAACCTTGGCAATTCGTTATACCAATGCATATTCAGGAGTTGGTCACGTGGCTTGGATCTTCGTAATTGCCATAGTCGCTGAATTCTACCCAAATCGAGCAGAATTCAATTACGTCTCTCCACGAAAAAAGTGCCATTCGTAAAACTCCCGAGCATATATGTAGGCCTACTGCATATCTCCCGGTGTATATGTAGGCCTACATGTATACAGTATAGGTATAGCGTTACTTTGATTAAATGGTGAATGATTCATCGATTATAGCTCTGTATCGTACGACTTAGAAGTTCGCGGTATAGGCTATATACAGTCAAGCCAGTATATCGTATGATTTTTGTGGCACCGAATCAAGAATTTTGCTTTTTCCATGCACGTTCTAAAATCCTATAGTGCCATCATCGTCGTTAAACATATCGACGAATAGATCGTTCGGATATGCGTTCCATGGATCAGCTACACTGTACGTCCATCCATTGTTTCGGAATATAGGCACGCACGCGCCATGGACTGTCGCAAAGGGCACACGTGCTCTAAAAGCGCCCGTTCCCTAATGCCTGTATAGCCGTGCTAATTCCGCTATTAGTATGCGCGCGGGCATCGCGAGAGGACCGAGCTTTAATTAAGGCACGGCACTAATTACTGTATTTCATGGGAAGAAGGGAGTAGGGGCCGGTGAACGGAAGTGGGCGGCCACCGGAACGCCATCGTCGTCCCACTCGAAAAATAATGTCGCCGAAATACGCGCTTAATCGCATCGCGAAGTCCGAGCACGAAAGCGCCGTTGAAAACCAGGATGCTGCAACAGCATCCGATGATTATGATGAATTAAGATGAAGCTAAGAGACGGAACGGACGGACACCCTGCTTTTATCCCACGATTGATGAGAAAACGAGGGGTAAAAGAAAAAAAGCTGATGAGCGAATTATCCGCCACGCATCTCTCCTCCCTCCTTCCCCTTCATCTTTGCTCCCATTCGTCCGCCATCTTCTCGCGAATGCATCGACGATCGTAAACTTAATAGAAAATCTTTCCATTCCACCGATGCTATTTACGATTTTTAAAAGGCAGAAATATAAGGGAAGGGTGCGCGGCGGGGGGAATATCTCGTTGTCCCTTACAAAAACCCGAGCCATATATATATACAGGGACCGGTTTTTCGCACTTCGCCCGATATTATAATGCGGATTAAATATCCAGCATATACGCTAATGAAATGTGCAGCATCTTCCGATACGCAACGCTATCGAATGTGGCATCATCTCCTCGTAACGAAAGAGCACCTTCGAATTACCACCATGCAGGAAAACGGTGGCTTTTTTTTCTTTTCTCCGATGAATACTTTGGCAACGTTTCGAGCGTGTAAACCATTTTCGCGTGGAATGTGTCCACGGAGAAACATATAAGAGTACGTACATAATGAGCTTGTTTCCAATCGCTTGAAACTGGTGTCGCATGGTAAGCGTCTGAAATACGACTAAGCAACACCAGTTTCAGGCGACATGGAAACAAGTTCATCATGAACTTACCCTTTAAGAGGACGCTTACTGTATACTGTATACGTGTCTTCGGCACGCATGTCTCGAAATCATAAGCATATCATTATAATTAAATGTATTCAGTTTAGAGATATTTCAAACGGTATATACATATCCTGCAATGTGATGATATGATATTTTTGAAAAATCAAATCTATAGATATATATGCTGTTTGCGTGCATGCGTGCACCTTGGAAACAGTATTACATCGATGGATGATGACAAGTATACAGCCTATATATACAGTAGCCTACATGTATACATGTATACAAAATCTGTCAGAAAAGCGTGCGTGCATTCTGTATATCAGCGTAAAATGGTGGTTAATCTGTTCTTTTTAACAGAAAATTATAATAATGCTCAATATTAATATTTTAAACAGGAAAAAGTTGTATTTAAAGGCTATATACTGTATATGCTGGTCTCTTTCTTTATATGCACCGCATGTACATGTATACTATTGTATCGCATGCTGCAGAAATAAAGTTTATATATGTACTTCATTTTAAAAATATACAACAAGCAGTAACAAGGTATTGATGTTATTATTATTATTATCATAATTTAAGCTAAATTTTTATATTTACAGTTTAAATGCCCAAGGCATGCATAACTTGTGCGGCTCAGCAGATACATGTATCTAAATTTGTAATCCACAAGTTCTTATAACTATATATAAGAGGAAAATCAATTATAAAAATAATGCGTATCCTATATAATGCAGCTATAATATGTATACGATGAAAAAATGTATATGCTGTATATAAACATATCCCCTTTTGATATTCATTTTAAGTCAATTTCGTACTTTTTAACAACATTGCCAATATATTGTTGGTTTTAATTAATTTTTGAGATAAGCTATTCCTGTATGGTGTAACACGATAGTGTAATAAGATAAGACATCAGTAAAACAAATATTTGCCATCGCGAGATTTCCTCTTTAAAGCTTGCTTCAGCAACATCATCACATTTATTTTCCAATTTTTTGCCGTCTCCAAATATGCCCCTTGGATGCGGCAACTCCTAAGTAGTAAAATAATCACGGAATATATGCAAATGGAGAGTTTAGCATATGTACCCCTATAGGCCAATATATGTGGAAGATATAAAAAATTATACATGCATGATTGATAAATGGTGAGCCAAATGGGATTGATATAATATATGCGTGCATGCATAATGAAAAACAAAATCGATGGCGCACTAAGTAAAGGCATAAAGCAGGCTTAGTTCAGCTGCAGGGGTAAAAGCACGAGATAAACAGACTCTTCGACCGCTAAGGGCCTCCAAAAATGAAAAAAAAAATGGGAGGGAAAAGGCCTATAGCTGCAGTTACGCAAATACCATGTTAAAAACAAGATAAAACACTATTCCGAACATATATATTTTTTCAAAAACTATGAAAATCTTCGACAGTATATACATTAAACCATGTACATGTAGGCTATATATTGTGGCGTAAAACGTGCAATTAGAAAATACGTATATACCACCCAATCCTGTTTAAGAATACTGGAAAGTATATTGTAAAATATTAGATTTACAGTATGCATATACTTTTAACATTTATACATACGTATCGAGATATCTCCCCATGGAACACGTTAAAATATGTAAATGCACACACGTTTGTGTGCCCGCGATAAACGTTTAACACATTTAAGCGTGTTAAAGCTGCATATTGTTGATATTGTAAACTTGTTTTACTATGAACTAAAACTGAAAGATAATGCTATCGGGTGGTAAGTGTTACAAAACGTACATACAGTATTTATATACATGTACTAGTACATGTATAACGAAACTCCAGCTTTGGATGCTTTCCAAAAATGAACGTTTATTTTTTGTTAAGCTCATTTTTACAGAAATCTACTTTAACTGAGCGTAAATGTGTACAGTGATACGTGGTACCGTATAGTTTACGCAAAGATTTTATTCATTGTTATGTAGCCTATATGATTGTACATTTATTCATAAACGAACATTCAAATTACTGTATACTTCGTAGAATATATATACTACATACTCAATTTTTATATCACGTCTCATTGCTAATCATCGCTAAAACAAGGTCATAAAGTATACATAATTCCATAAATGCACAAGTGCAAAAACAAATTTCAAGCATATACTGCAGAGGCATGCAGCGTTGCTTATACCATGATCATTATAATCATGTATTGTTGATCTACAGTATATATAATATGGAAATTTGCCTCATGCTTTAAAGCAATTAACGATTTATTTTTAAATTTGTATTTCGATGTGCACTTGTAAATATGCTCTCATGTCCAAAAGCTATATATTCACAAGATCATAAACTAAAGTAGGATGCTTAGCTTTTGGACATGTGTATAAATATACTGAATAATGCATGCTGCCTGTTTGCCTCATGATAGAAGTACTCAGACAGAATCTTTACGAATCGCACTCCAGCATGCAAGCAGTTGTGAAGTCTCGTGTGTTAAAAAATGCATTAATAGATTTAAAACCATGCAGCGATAATCTTAAATGCATTTGTGAAACAATTAAAGCGTGTAGATTTTGCACACGTCACTTCACGACTGCCAAATTACGATTAGTAAATCGTCTGGCTGATTTAACCCCTATATTTGTCCCCAAGCACGAAATGATTTCATGATTTAGTTTTCAAAAGTATACACTTGAATATGATGGACCCTTTAAATCGGAGAACTTTTTTAACATCGAAGCATCCGATCGGAATTTGCTCGATGACTTTTTTTGTATACACGCTCGCATGTTTACGCGAATTTCAGAACATTATATCAATACTGCTTTTGTGTCTGCTCGCTATGCTTTAATTTATCCGCGCAATGTGCCATGAATGACGCGAAAACAATAGGCGCCATTTTAAAATATCCCCTATTTCATTTGTCCATACAGCCGAAGACAAAAGATATACGGGATGGTGTAAACAGCCACTCAGAAAGTCGTACTTCGAGGCCTAATTCTGCAGCCCCTGCCCCCTGATAAAATTCGGCCCTATCCTATATACCCATACACATTGCCAAGGATATACTGTATAGTGAAAAATTGAATCACCCAGCAAGATGACGATGATCAGTGACCAGTTTATGCGAGCATCTGCAGTTTGTAAAACGTAATTCGCTCGAAAGGACATTTGAGATAATGCACGTACATATGAAAAATACGTCGATATCAACCCTAAAATCCCTTATTTTCAACAAAGTTATCCCCCACATCCCCATTGCAAATTAACTCTCGCCTCACTCGCTGGGTGATAAATACGACGTGCGACAATGGTCGATAATATACTTCATGTATATCCATTTTTACCATGAAAACAAAATTCAAACTCCATATATTTTTAAATTCTTGCCTTTTATGTTTGACTGCATTATTTAACACGCATGAGATTGGGATAAATGATTTTTTAATTTATTATTGCCATAAGACGTAAATACCTATACTGTATTTCTGTTTATGTATATATATACAGGGTGGAACAGAATAGAGAGCTACCCCATTTTTTTTTTTTATGTTATAGTTAAATAAATTCTGTTTGTGCGGTTAAATAGGAAGTCTTGTGTGCTCTATCCAATGATGTTGTTACAATTGACGTATACGGAAACGTGTGCTCAAACTTTTTTTTACCATAACACGTAAGAGAAAATGTAAAATTAGGAAAAGGAATAGAATGGTTTGTTTGTATGTATTCAACTGGTTTCGCCTTCACTGGAAATTATTTGAAGTTGCTACAATGTTTTGAAAACAGGGGCAAACACCAACTGCTAGCCGCACGGCAGCACACTTATGCACTGCTGTGAAGCTACCTTAACGTAAACCTTTTCTATTCTATTCTATTCTTTACCCTGCAGTCAGTACATAATATCATGTGGCAGGAAAGATAATACCTTAACGTAACCTTTAACGTAAAACTTAATTCAAAAGCGTCTCAAGCAGGTTCATTTTCCAAACTGTCAAATTACATGTATAGGCTACACAAGATGCTTGAATTGATTAACTAATCCCCAAACTATACATGGTCATTTCTTACATTTTCAAATTGATATTTTCAAGTGATGGTATACATGTACAATCATTTCTAAATCAAAAGTTCGTCTAAGAAGGAAACTGAATTTCCTGCTGACCAGCTGTCCAGGTTACAATAAATAAATAAGTCCAATAATAATCATACTATATGTTTATCACGTATTTTACATTATGATTTCAAAAAGGGTGGACAAGTTTTGGGTCGTTTCTAGTATTCCGAAGCCTTAACACTATAGACCTGCAATCCTTTTTGATGAAGAATAAATTTAAGAAATTAATTACCAGACAACATGGGGGTTGTTCACGTATACAGCTCTATATCAATAGAGATAAAAAAAAGGATTTACGCATTGCTCATCAAATGAAATCCATTGGCGCAACATCATAATCGTTAATACTTTCGTTTTTGAAATGAGGCGGATGAATAAAGGGGGGTGGTGGCCATTTCATAGACCCACACTTCTGAGCGTTATGGCCATCTGCAATGAATGGCTATGACGGAATGGAGCAATTACTCGCATCCGAGGGACATTAAAGCGCACTTTGCGAAATTTAATACCCAATATATGAATTTCCGCGTATACAAGCACGGTCAGGGAGGGGGAAGGAAGAATTTGGAAAATCGAGCGTGGGGTGGGATGAAAATTATTGTTATTATTGGAGGGGCGAAAATGCAGAAAATGCGTCGGGTTTGATGAGCAACTAGATTATATATCCCGCAGGGAGAACTCTGGCCCGTGCTTCGCTTTCTCATTGTTTTAATGGTCGACCAATCTGCGTCTACAGCAGTGGACAGAGGTTCTTGGAAATACTCTTGCAAGCAAGAAAGACAGTAAGATCAAACCTCCGTCATACTGGGCAATGAAATGCTAAAATAATCATGGGTTAGAGAGAAAAAAACGAGACAAAATCTCGTAAAATGCCCCGCTGTTTGGTTGAAGTCTCAATTAAATAACATTTTAGTCGTGGAATTTTGCGAAGACCATGCAGTGTGACATCTGCGTAAATATACAGTATATAAATATCATTCCAAAAAGGCAGAATTTTTACAGCAAATCGTTCCCATATATAGTTTTCTAAACAGGATTACAACAAAAGATATACCGAATTAAATAAAGCTATAAGATCTATACCGATAACACCAGCAGTTTTTACCAGTGCAGGGACTTTGAATTGAAGAGCAAATGAGTTCGCAACAGTCGTTTGTTTCAAATTGACAGATTTAAATCCACGGTTTCATCTCAGAACTGAGAAGCCATATTTTAAGGTGAAGAGTGAAAGTAAATGTGTCTTGGTATAGAGATATATAGTGCATGCACGCTTGTACATGTATATGTAACAAATGCCGCGTTGATTATAAATGTCAAGAACTACCGGTATGTGCATAACTGGGTTATGAAAGTAAACATCAATTACAGTTTCCTCGGGTTTCAACAGTTATGCAGGATCAGTTTGCAATATGGAGTTCGATCTTAACTTTTGAAATGTCTGGCAAGATTGTGCTTATAACTGTACAAGAAAAGCTCGAGCAACGTCTTCATTGGCATCGATACAGACCGTCCATCTAAAATCGTGATAAAATGTCACGGATTGGCCATCGACGAAACTTGCAACGCAGTTTGTCACCATCCAATGTCCGAGTGGCTGCTTCTCTATATGCACGTATACGGAAGCTCTGTTCAACCACGATAAAGAGGTGCCCAAGAAAAAGGGTCGATGCGTTGCGAGCGAAATACGCACGTACATGTATATAGAAAGGAGGAAGGGTTCGACTGGTCAACCATTGGACAATTAGGCGCTTTATAGGCAAAGATTATATTATACGGATAAAATAAATTAAGTTAAGAAAGATGCGAGCTCGCGAGTCCAATTCCCCGGTGGCGCTGCATGAATTCTTTTGCAGTCGAATAAAAGTCCATTTGGCCCTGAAGCGCCATAAAAGTGAATTGTCCAGAACAAGAAGAAGTGGACTCTGGCGAACAGCCGAGTTTCAATTTCAGCCCCGAACCACTTAAAACAATAATACTTGATTAGCCTTTGGACATGGCTACTTTGCATACAGAAAACGAAGGCAATTAACCGAATTAATATTAATAATAATAACATGAACCCGGGTTTATATAAATAAAATGCTAAACAACAACGTGTTTACGCTCAGCGAGACACGCCAAGAATTGGAGGAGGAGGAGGAGGAGCGTGCAGGAGAGTCTATGGACGAAGTTTTCGGACGGACGGACTCTTCGCATTGGGGAGTTTGTAATTAAAACAGGATGGCACCGGATGGTCAATTGCAGTTGAATTTAAAGAGGCAGAAGACCCCAGGGCCAAATCCGGATATTTGCTTCGACGAAACGAGGGAGTCAACATCGCAAAACTCAATTTAACTTTTACCAACTTTTATCCTCTTTAAAGTGGCATGAGAATGAGTTGATGAGCGATCTTACGTCCCTACAAAAATGTACATTATGTATATTGCAATATGCTACTGGTATTAAGGGACTTGCCTTGCTAAATGTGTACGAGATATAAATGTATATACTGTACGTATATAGGAATAAAAAAAAAGTTCTTCCTATATATATATACTGTTTGTAACGTTGACAATACATGTATACTTGTTTTCCTATTATGTTCAACTTTATTTTTCGTTATTTCACACTCGATTAACCATAAAAATTCCCGAAATTTCATGAAAGTTCGAATGTGGAGAAATGAAAGAACCCCCGGAATTAAAAAAAGCCGTTTTCAGCGCTTGTAGGTTGTAGACATTATAATTAACTTCAACAAGTTGTAAAGGCTATAACATTTGGAATTGGACAAAAACGATAGTAACAATCGTTAATTTAAAGTTGTATGTGACGTATGCCAGCAGTTTGTTTGCTGCCCATAAGAAGTGGAAATTTGTAGGCCAATACATGTTTTGTGTAGCTAATAAAACCATTCCCACCATTTACTCGATGCTGAATCGGGGGATTCTATATATGCAATTACAGCTGGTTTACGCGGAGGAATTAAGGAATCAATTACATCGAATTCGGGTATCATTAAAATTGTAAACGTATATCATGCTCGTATACTACATATGTAGATAACATCGCATCCTATAAATGTCTAACTTAAAGAAACTTCGCAAAAATCAAAAGCATGTATAGACAAGCACATGGATAATCCGAGTTGTTTTATTGGTACACCAGATGGCGCTACGAATCAACCCCTCGTTGTATATCTCCCCGCTTAGCTCAAAAATCATGCCCAGCAATACATGCACCATAGGGTAGCCTATACTGCAGTCAGTGATTTTATTACGAAAAAAGCGTATCGATACAAGCAGCCAAACAGTGTGTTTTATTTTATCAATATGAAGTTATGCCATAATATAAGCGTGGTTAAGCTAGCTTAATTTAATAAAGTCCAACAAATAAAATTGGTCAAAACTTCAATAATGCGAATACAGCATATCTGTACTTCTCGGACAACGTCTTTAAAAAAGATTCGGGAGTTTAGGCTGTATTCACAATGAAGTATAGATAGCTCTATACTTCGTCGTAATAAATCGCATTCATTGTATAATTAATGGAAAAAATAAAGTGATAACGGAAAATGTCGATCCAAAACACTAAATAATACACGCGAGAAAAGCGGTGACGTTTTCAAGATGACTTCAACGACTATAGTTGCGCACTTCAGCCGCTCAGCCCACTTATAGTTACTGTATGTGTCTAAACACGTGACTATAGCTGTCAAGCATTCGGTTCGAGATTATACCGCGATAAATTTTTTTAAGAAACTGACCCAGACTGCATGCCTTAAGGCAAGGTCCGACATCCATCGTATGACAATGTGTATTGACGTATACGATTAAATCAGATAAACCTAAACTCAAGCGATTTTTTCTATTCGTGCATCATTCAGTTAATAAACGATAAGGTCAACTTGTTTACTCGCTGCCTTACCCAACTATATGCGTGACCGCAATACATTTTCAACCCTTCTCTCAAATTCATATAAATAGCAAAATTAAGGGCTCGGCCTTCACAAAAAACTAAAAAAAAACTTTTCAGATAAGTCCACTCAGTTTCCCAAGCTTCCCTCCAGCGTCTCCCCACAGGAGCCTGCCAAACGCGAGGGGTCCGGCCCCCGACCCCTCGGGCCTTTAAGGTCCACCTACGTGGGGGGTGCGTTCTCAACATCACACCTTAAAGGTCCGGCAAATCCACCTTGATACAAAACGCGTAAGATTTGCGTTTGAAGCCCGACTGCATGCTTGCGCATACATATTAGGTATTTGGGGAAAGGAAAAAAGACGCACGATGACGACGATGCATTAACTTTTTAAAAATTTATGGCAATTAAATATCACGCAAATTGATTAAAAAGAATCACGACGAAATTACCTTAAATAACGCGAAACATTTGAATGCAACGCGTGGGATTTTGTCTATAATTTCTTCCACGAAGAAAATGCTTATTATACTCCAGTATATATACTGTACATGTACATCATCGTCGTGTATAAATATACTGTGTTCGATGTGTGCTTGGTAAGTGTATAGGTGGCGCTACCTTATGCTCGTCCGCGCTGCCCATATCTGATAACATCATCTGTATATAATCATAATCAAATGGTTATCATAATCAAACTCCCACAAAGTCCCAAGCCATACAATCATGCTTACAATACATTAAACTTGCTTTCATCTGTGAGTTTGACTATGATAACCACTTCTATGAAGAAAATACAGTATACAGTATTTAGCATAGGCAGCATAGGAACCGTTACTTCATAGGAAACATTCTATAAGTCTAAGAAGATTGGCTTACATGTATATCATTAAAAATAAAACCTTATTAAAACATAATATTAAGCCATCACAACTACAGTACATACTTTACGAAATATTTCAAGTTTTTTAAAATATCCCATCACTTAGAGTATGTTGCACTTCAAGTTGGACATTTTCAGTTTTTCATTATTTTTGTAAAGAAAATAAATAATTTAAGCAAATTGTTCAGTTAATTCTCATTGTATGTTCAAATTAAATGTTATTATAGAAAGACATGTTTAAAAATTATTTTGAAACTTTACTGGTGTCCCATCAGTCATGTTGAGCACTGTATACATTATCTGTATGCATTGTAGCATGCACTGCAACCGAAATCATATTAATATGATCAAACTATTATTATACTGTATTACTGAATAACCGATTAAAAGGTGTGACGGCTTCACACATAATTTGCATGCACACGGCAGCGATTCTGCTGCTTCAAAAAGAAATATTTTAATTACTTTGATTGCTTGATCACTTTGATTGTTTAATTACTTTGATTGTTGCCTGGATTGTTTCGTTTTAAATTCTAGAGGCAACGTATTTTATAGTTATCAATATTTGATCGTCATTGGTGAATGTATCGTGAATTTCTCAAGGATATTCATGTTCTAGTTTTATAATCTTAATAATAAACCTTTTGGTGATAATTACAGTATGTACATGTAAATTATGAATTTTATTGATTTCGATGTGCAAAAAAGTCATTAAATATCCATACATGAAGGCTACATTTTCGAAATCAAAATCTTATGTCTTTTACAGTAATACTAATATACATGTACACATGTAATTAACAAGCTGCTAGTAGTATATGCACCTGAACCAAGATTCTTGGATAATCCGAGTTCAAGGCTCCAAGCTAACCGAATCCACTCATTAAAGAAGTATACAGCATGCTCATACAGAATCTTTGCGAATCATGGTCCAATAGTCGTGGAGTCGTTGGTTTGCAAATTCGTTCAAGGCATGTTCTTTTACACGTTTGACTTCGCGACTACCAAAGTGCTATTCGTGAAGCTTCTGTCTGAGTACTGTCTATGTTTCTTTTAGTTTATTTTGGCCATTAACGAGCAGTACGTTTCGCCGTACATTCGATTCCTCTAACAGGGTGGCCACAACATTTTCATTTTCAATTTCATGACTTTTCCCTGACTAAAATCCAAAATTCCCTGACCAAAACTTACTCATTAATGCATAGCAATTTTTGTGTCATAATGAAAAGTAAAATAAAAAATGCAATGAGAAGCTTGGCAAAACACTAGATTTTGTTACAAGTCTCGCTGAAGAGGATTGGGGATGGGCCTGCTAGCAGACTGAGTGCAAGGATAGCATTTTGCTTTTATTTGAGAAAATTTCCCTGACTTTCCTGACCTGTGGCCACCCTGCTTTAACTCTCGTACAGTATACTGTACATGTACATGTCTAATAGTCTAAGCATCGCGTATCAAGGCCCACTTAAGTTTGACTGCATTCCTGAGCATGCAGAGAAATTAAAAAAAATAGTCTGCCCCTAATTCAGTCTGAAAATTTGCATAATTTGCTTCGGCATAAAAAAATATTTTTTGTACCTCATTTCGAAAACTAAAGTTGACAAGCTGCATAATTTGCATCGCGTGGTCAAAAATAGCGTAAAAAATTGGGGAGGTCAAAGACCAAGTCTCGTCCACACCGTACGTGATTTTATGGAAAACCGAACCCTTAGTGCCCTAAATTGTGGTATAGCTAGGGAATAAATGCCTAGAGACTGAATCTCGTTGAAAATCTATTGAAAAACGGAGTTGAAAGGGTTACCCAATCATCTTGGAGAAGAAGAAAAAAACTTCCACGCTGAAAAGCGCTCTAACCCTTTCTACCCTAAACAGCTTTAAGGGACGTCCCTGAAAAGAAACAACCACATTCTTGAAGGGCAAGTCGCGAAGCTTGGGACAAAAAAAAAAGAACTCATGTCCAGACCAGATATTAGGCAGACAACGTAAGAAATAAAAAAAAATTCAAATGCCGGCATTCTTACCCCTCCTTGCTAAATTCTGAATTTGACCACTCCTTTTAATACTGGACAGATTTATTAACAACGCCAAAATAAAAAAATAAAAAATGCCAACAATTACAGTACCTTATTTGCGCGGAAGTATGGAGCTCTATTAAATCGAGTGCGGATTAATCACTAAGTCCATGGTGGCGAAATATAATACAATTAAATTGAACATGCAGTTAAATAAACTGATTTTGTAAAGCTATACAGTAAAGGGTTTAGCGACTTCTTCTACGGCGCAGAACTTCTTAAAATCACATCGTTTTTGTTATGCATTCACAAAAAAACCACCTGAACCATACTGTGCGTGAACTACAGGTACATGTACTGCATAGAGTGACCAGAAAGTCCTTGACCATGCACCTTGACATCGTCTAAAACATGCGCATCAGACATGGCCAGGGATTCGACAGGGGCATATAATGTATACAGTACATGCGGTTATTACACAGCTACTGTATACACTGTGTATATCATAGAAAGATGAGATCTTTTAAGACCAAACGACAATCATTTCAATTTAGTTGTAGTAGTTTTTCTTGTTTTTGACTACTGGACAGAAATCCAGCAAGGTGGCTTAGAAGTTAGCATTCTCGTCTTGCATTCGGTAGACCCAGGTTCGATTCCCAGGTCGGCTATCCTCGATTGTGGATTTTCATGGTTTCCCACAATTCCTCCAGACGAATGCTGAGATAGTTCCAGCAGTATACATGTATAAAATCGGCCATGACCGTCTTCCTATCCCATTCTCCTCGTTAAAGTCCCAAATACGGGAAATATACCTAAAATGTGATGTCAGACTACTTAGTCTGACTTAATTTGTATAATGACCCCCTGCCAAATGGTACTACTGCAAGTACTGATTGCAGGATAAAGAATTGAAATGAAAAAATTGCATAAAATTTCGAATAACACTGTTTTACTTTGAAAACCAACTTCGTGTATACAGAAATTGGATAGTAAATTGGAATTGGAGTAAAATCCCAACGCTGCACTGCCTACATGTAGGCTTTATTAATTCGAGACGAATAGTTGGATGAAATTTTGAATCCAGACCTTTTCAATATGGCCGCCACGCATGCACCCATAATCCCATAATTCATTACAAAAACAGTCGCCAAGCAGCCCTCCGCTTCACGAGTCTAGTCTCGAGAAAAGAAAGCGGGTCGACGACGAATTTCATTTCAGATTTCCAGTCCGAAACTAAAAATGAAAGCAGAAGGAAGGGAGAGAAGAGGTCAGCGCATGGGTTAGGTGCTTAAAAAACAACAAGGCGTAAGCAAGTTGCGAAATGTGGAGCAAACGGTGCAGGTACACATGCACGCACTAGCTCATTACTTATGCATGCGTCTGTTGTTATTTTTTAGGTTCAGGTATTCATTCATCTTGGATGCAAAGTAGCCCCGCAGCGTCTCTTCTCCTCCGGGGTCCCCTTTTTCGACGGGGGTTCCCACACTGGCCCCGCCCTCCGGTGGGGAGACAACGGTATTCCCGATGGCGGAAGGAAAGGGTTGCGGATTCGATGCACCTGACCTCACCTGCGTGCCAACACCGGTCTGGATGAGAGAAACCAACAAACAAACACCCAAAAAAAAACGGTCCCGTCTATGGCTTCTTTTCAACGCGCCCTGCACCTTTTCTGTTCGACTCCGAGTAATCTAACGGGGCATCTTGGTGCACGGTGCAAAAACGATGGCCAAGACGACGAACGAGTCGGAAAAGAAAAGAGGGCAAGAAGAGGTGCATTGTGAGTAAACAGGAATCCATATACGCCAGCAAAAACTAAGGGCAGACACCCTCCTCCCCGTGCGATGTTGCGAATTGCGGGAAACAGAAGCGCTACTGTCTGGACGTCGCGAGTTTGCTACACCCCGCACGATGCGGTGGTCAAGCTCGAAACGTTCCAACTTTATAGAGATTGGCGAGGTGGACTGGGAAGACGAGTCGATTTCTTCGAGTTTTGATTGGAATCGATCACTCGAGTTTCACTGACTCGGAAATAATTGCTCTATGGCCATTAATTCGCTATGAAGTAGCCCGAGGTTATTGTTATTTGAGTCGAGCTAATTTTTTCTCAGATTTGAAATTATTGAAATTCTGAGCTTCACCGCTCGGAAATAGTTGCTCAAGCTCGGAATTTCAAGTCCAAAAAACACCTTTTCGACTCGAAAGCTCACCGGAAGTTCAGCTCGCCCATCTCTAGTTCCAACAACGGAAAATCCACAATTAACCCGAGGGATGGGCGACGTCTGAGCACCCTGTACCCGGCGTACACTTTAATAAGGTGACCTTAGGTCCAGGACCTTCTAGGAATTTGGGATTGAGCGTGTTTTTGGGACGCCAATTAGTTCGGGATTTAGCCGCGTGCGGAGCTATATTCGCTCCCAACATCAATAAAGTTTAAGCCAAGCGTTGTACACGTGACACTATAGCGCCTCCCTGTGGAGGCACCAATCACAAAGGGTACAATTAGCAACAATTGCACGAATAACAACATTTAAAAATTGAACATGTATTTTTTGGGATGAACATTCAAAACCAAAAGACGAGAAGATCGAAGCCGAGGCGATAAAATGAAAATTCAAAAGTCACTATATCAAAAACCAGTTTCGAAAGTGGAAACGAATGAAACCGAATTTTGTATACTGAAAAAAGAACATGGGGTACGAATTCGTTGGCACTTAGAAGTAAGAAAGGTAATTTTTTGACCACTAGCGCCAACCAGCGGGCAAACAATTGGTAATTTAAATGCATTACCAATTGTTTGCCGCTGGTTG
>JAQGBX010000363.1:0-38317 GCA_034698745.1 Megaphyllum sjaelandicum | reverse complement strand
AAATCAAAGTTTCAAAATTTCGCCCATAGGATTTCATAGGCTCCGCCCACAAAAATCGGTGAATAGACCCCCTTAATTTGAAATGAAACGTGGTTATGAAGTTCGTATTTAGCGCCATCTATGAGCACGCGTGTCTAAAATTAAGCGCTATACTGGCGCATGCATCCGTTACATTGCTCCGCACCGTAGCGCTCCCTCTAGAGGGATCCGTTTCAAAAGATTGGCTACAATTTCAGTTCTGTTCTGTGTTTTAAGTTATTCGCAATTTTCGTTGAGAATTCGGTTCACCACTTCTTTTTTTGTGGTGACCCATATACGTTTTTATTTTTCCGTCTCGTGGCGTGTGTACATAATTGGCGTTCTGTGGACAGTTTTATTAATAATATTATTATTATAATTCTACGTAAAAAAAATTGTGTTCGATTATTAATTATTAAGCGCTTTTTATATAAATAAGCCATCATGAGGCTATGGAAGAAATAATGGAGTAACGAAGAAGGCCTTCTTCTGTATAGTTATAATACTTGTATGATATGGAGACGAAGCCCCACGCCCCGTACGCGTTATCGACGATCCTATTGGAGGAGCTGTTTTATACGTATACATGTACACATTTCCCTTTTGCTATACAGGGTTTTACAACGTACGAGCGTCGCCATCTTGTTTAATTTCAAAAACAAACGTAGATGGCACCACTGTGTTTTTCCAAGTTTTTTTTTCCCAGTTCGTTCCTAATTCCGTACACGTACGATTTTATAATGAAAATTAGGCCCGAATCAATTTAAGAATGAAAAATCCAGTCGAATTAAACCGAATGTTATTCATTACTTCAAACTCCCAATTTATAAATTTAAGATTTGATCGCTAATTTCCGAATTAAGTTTCAATCCGAGTCTACGATTTCCTCCGCCTTAAAAAAAAGGCGGAGGAAATCGCAGACGTTGTTTTCATGGCTCGTTCATGTTTACATCAAATGATTCCACCTAATTAATTCTATGTCCATGTACGTGTAATTTAATGTATCCACTTTCCCAGCTCCTGCATTTCAAAGTTTTCCATTGGCCTGTTTTTCGTTGAAAATGAAACGATTTTTAAATAATCAATTGGTTTTTGTCACTTCTTTTTTATCATTTATCGTTATTTCATCCACCTTGTCGGTGTCGTTGCATGATTATTTACACAGGGTTGACCTAGACCTGGAAGACATGGAAAAGTCAAGGAACTTGAAAAGTCAGGGAAGAATGGTTTATTTAGAAAATGTCAGGGAAATTTAACGCAGTCATGGCGATCCAAAATTAATACTACAACAAGGTTAGCTCAGGGCCCATTTTCCGAGTAGAAATTTGATTAAAACTTCCACAATTTCGGAGTACAGATTTGCAAAATTTTCCACGTTTTCCGTGTACAAAATTGCAAAATTTACCACTATTTCCGAACACAAATTTTTAACATTTTCCGAATACAAAATGTTCCCATTTTAAAAAAATTTCAAGCAATTTAAAAAAAAATTTAAAAACATTTCTATGTTAATTTCCAAAATTGCCGTTAGTAAATTTTTAAAAAAATATTTTCCAGTGTCAATGTTTCACGTTGTCATTGGTCAGGGACATTTTTTTTAAACCTGGAAAGGTCAGGGCAGTTGAAAAGGAAATTTCTGGGGGAACCCTGTTAGTTGACTCGTGAGACATTAGAGAGTTTTAGCACGCCAAACGTTTTATACTCACGAGAACGTCATCTTCCATTGCGATGACGTTCTCGTGAGTATAAAACGAGTTTGGCGTGCTAAAGCTCTCTAATAATTGTGCGATCCTAAACATTCGAGGTGTTTTAAAAAGTCATGTTTTGTCTGATTTCTGATTATACGAACTAAGGTTCAAAAGAACAAATTTGGACGTCCCTCGCGATTCGTCTTAACGAGGTTCGACCGTATGGCCACGCTGGAATTCGAACAGGTGTGGCCCTATGGGTCAAATTGAGCAGAGAAAAAGTAGAGTCCCCGCGTATTTTGGGGGGAATTTACGCTAACAAACGGATGAAAAGGCCAGAGGGAGGCCATCGGGGTCGTGACCCCTGGCGGCGCAAGAGTCAACCGATGAATCGCCGGCTGCCCCCCCTGGAGTCAAAGGACATGTGGCGCAACTCCGTCGTTTTTCAAAGGGATAATAACGTCCGTCATCTGGCGAGGGGGCGCTTCGGTTTACGCGCAACACGGCTAATCCGAGATTAGCTTCTCTTCGCAGAAGTGACAAACACGTCTTACGAACGTTTAGTTAATGGACAGCCCAACCAAACTCGAGTTAACGCCGCCTTACACCGACATGACAGTGGGAGTTTAATGGTCAATAGCGCATTATCCAACGGCTAGTTTTCTCGTATCAATTACCCATGCTTCTAAATAAACAATTGTAGCATGGACTATACATAGGATCTCTAGGATATTTCTAAATTTCCCGAAAGTTTGTAAGGCCACTTAATCCTCAATAACTTAATTTTAACCCCCAATTTTAATTTTTCCAGCCATGCAGTCTGCATGGCTGGAAAAGTCAGGAAACTTGAAAATGTCTGGAAAAGTCAGGAATGAATGACTTATTTTAAAATTAATAACGGAAATTCAATGTATTAATAGAGAGTTTTAGCAAGCCACCGTTTGGCTCGACGTAATTGATAGCACTGTTTTTTTTTTTTTTCGCACAGCACATGCGCAGTATTGTCGTCAGGGGAGTTATCGGAATCCGTACGACGATTCCGTTGGTGTTTTAATGTGGCTACGAACGGTTGATCGGGAAAAATGGCTGCCCCCACGTTCACTTCGCGTTTGTTAAAACTCACCATGATTCCGGTCTTCAACGTCTTTCCGACGCATGCGTGGTAAACATGGCATACAAGCTTATATGTATAAACCGTTTGGCTTGTTAAAACTCTCTATGTAAAATTATGTAAAATTTTAACAGTTTCCGAGAACAGAATTGGAAACTTTGAAAAATTTTGATAGAAAATGTCAACAGTTTCTGAATACAAACTTACAAAAAATTCCACGTTTTTATCCGAATATTCCGTAAACATTACAGAAATTGATTTAGAGTCACGTTTGGACACGAAGCGCCACCTATATTTTTTGTGTGGAAAAACTGCCCTGTTTGGAGACGTTCGAGGGGAGGGCGGCCATCTTGACTGACCTCTGTCCCTTCCGGGTGAAATGCCCAGGTCGGAGCATGGGGCATGTGCACATTGTTGAAAATGGCGACATTTTCATTCAATTTTCCGCCAATTTCATCGATGTTCAGGGGCCTCGAAAGGCGTTTCTCGTCAATCGGCTCCCAGCAGCTGCAGCCCTTTGTGACGCGAGGGGGGGGCTTTTAATAGAGACACTTTTATGGATGGGGGCGAAGGGCCTCTACGGGGGGCCTCTTCCGCCAAAGGATAGGTCCACGACGGACGAACAATGGGAAGCCTGGCCCTTTGTCGTAATAAAAAATGTCACCAGGAGGCGCTTCGCGTCATCCGCTTAAACGAGTCGAAGAAAGGTCACGGATTGAACCGTAAAAGGTCGAGCGGATAGTTCACGCTCGTTTTAAACGCGGAAGTGAACGAGTACGCGCGCTCCGGAAGACGCCGTCGAACGTAACGCCATCTATAGGAAAAGATAATCGAATACAGTATAAACGGAATTTTTATTGACCATGGAAAATAATGAGAATATTGCGACAAAAATGCTTAACGGAAATGTTGAAGATTTTAAGCAAGTTTTTTTTTAAAATGAATCTCTTTTTAAAAAAAATTGTTGAAAAATTGGCCAATGAAAATCAAAAAAAATTAAGTTCCCCTATTATAAAAATTGCGAAAGTAAAAGCTCTTTGTATGCTTATTATAAAACAAATTATAAAATAAATTTAGTAAAATATCGTAAAATAGTAAAATGAGATACATTTATATAAAAAAAATCAGGTATATTACGGTACATGTTTTTTAAAAACTTTTCAACGCTAATTTCGTAAAACTGTTGATTTTCAACATTTTCATCAATCTAAGTTGTTGTAAAATATCCATTATCTTCATTGGTCAATCTTACAACAATTGTTTTTTGTTTAAAAGCGATGCATTTTACAAAAAAAAAGGTACACCTTTAGGTACATTTTTCCACTTTTCAAATTTTTCGCACGCTAACTCCGTAAAACTTTCTTTTTTGTCGCAATATTCCCATTATTTTCAATGGTCAATTTTTCATTGGTCAATCATTAGATAAGTTTTGACCAATTTATTTTTTCAAAAAAAGATAAATTTAAAAAAAAAAATCAGGTACATTTAGGTACATTTTTTTGCAACTTTCCAACGCCATAATTTCGTAAAACTCTTAATTTTAAACATTTTCATAACCTTTATCAAAATTTCGATTCAAAATAATGGAAATTCCGCATCGATCAATTTCTTATTCATTTGCCAGGCAATTTTCCATAATTACACGGCTATACTTCCAAATTGTAACATTAACGCAGATGTCGAGGAGATGAGGGGACTACGGCGCTTGACCTATATGGTCATCCCGATTAATGAAGCTCATCCGCGCCACCTAGCGTCGCCGCTCGTCCCTACTCCGTTTCGTCATAAACTCGGTACACGTATGTAGGAACCGAGATTTTCCCATGGCGTTGGCACCTCGGCTTAGCGCGTCTAAATTTAGGGCGTGACCCCTGGCGGCTGCGGACGAAATGTTTTTGAACTCGACGTATTTTGGGTAAACAAGGCGCTAAGGAGAAGGGAGATTGCGGGTGCTAGAGGGATTAGGCGCGATTTCCCCACAAAGGGCGCTGCCGTAATTCCCCCGTCGTCCTGCATGCAGCGAGGGGGCGCGCGCCGTGCATGCCGCTTTCAAACAAAAGCGCCACCTAGAACTTCCTCTGGCGGATTAGCGAACGACCGAAAGTGGAAACAAACAAAAACGCGCGAGCCTCTCTTAAAACGTAACGATAATAATAATAATAACAATAAACGATAAAAGCCCAAGATGAAGAAGAAGAAAAAAACAGAAACAGGAGGATAAAAGATTAGAACGCCGCCAGGAGGTGAGAAAACGCAAATAAAACACTAAGTGCTACGATAATAGAGTCGTTATACCCGACCGATGATAGCCTAGCTCGGAAGACACGCCATCTGGCGACGAGCAATCTGCCACCGTGCACGGTGACTCCCGGAAAATTCTTGTATAGCGTTCATTAAACGAGCTAGAACCTCGATAAGACGAATCTATTTGCTCGTTTGAACCGCACTTCATTCTATTCTTTCTCTAATCTTACTATATTATTATATTCAATTTTCAGTTCGTATTATTGGTAGTGAGACGAAAAAATGAGAACTACAGTAAAACCTGTTAAGAGTGACCACCAACATTTTTTATGTTGGTTACTGTACACAGGTGGTCACTCTACAAAGAAGGCCTAAATTTAATTAAAATAATGAACATATAGGGCCTACACTTACTCGTAGATGTAGACTGTAAAACATGTAGTAAAAAACCACAAAACCATAAAAGCACATGCAGAATCATCATGTCCACGGGTTAAAGCAAGATGTAACGTGACCCATCTGTTATCTGGTCACTTTTTAAGGTACATTGGCAACGTAAAAATTGCAAAAAAGACAACACACACTGGTCACTGTACACAATAGACAGGTGGTCACTGGTCACTATACGGAGAATTTTTATGAAGGAGATGTACACTAGAAAAAACAAAACACTAAATAGTGGTCAACATAAACAGGTTGTCACCATTCAAAGGTGGTCACATTTCAAGGTTTTGCTGTATAGACACGAAAAGATCATCAAAGTTTATTAGGATGGCGTCCAACTATTTTGGTCAAAGTATGAGTTTTGATGGCATTAAAGATGGCGTCAAGCTCGAGGAAACTGTAAATGTTACCACCTTTGAATGGTGACCACCTGTTTATGTAAACCAAGTTTAGTGTATTGGTTTTTTTAGTACACAGTTTCTTTATAAAAATTTTCTGTATATTGACCATGACCACCTGTCTATTGTGTACAGTGACATGCAGTGTGTGTTGTCTTTCTTTGCAATCTTTACATTGCCAATGTATCTTAAAAAGTGACCGGATAACGGATGTCTCCTTGCATCTTGCTTTAACCTCAAGGTTCTCAAATAATTCAGAAAATCGTATTATTCATATGGAAAAAAAATCACTGAAAACATGATTGTAAGAATCAAAACAAGGGAAATTCTGTTTAAAGTTTTAATGTGTTTTTTTACTGCATGTATTATAGTCTGTACATGTACATGCAGTACAAGTTCATTTTAATTTAATTCAGGCATTCTTTGTATAGTGACCACCTGTGTACCGTGACCAATATTGAATTTTTTTTGGTGGTCACTCTTAATAGGTTTTACTGTATATACTGTATAATGTAGATATCAATGAAATCGTAGATAATGTGAGCATTGCACACCAATACATATAGTTACCAGACCTAAAATACTCACTTAATTTTAATATATACGACTGAATTTTGGACTTAATAATAGAGAAATTATTAATCCAGACCATAATTTCTATTGTATTTGGCACGAGAAAGGAATTGCATTTCGTCTCCAGATTGAATTGGCAAGTAGAAATATTCTGTTTTATACGTGAGCCATAATTTAGAATATGAATGAATTTGCATCAATTGATTTGTTTTTTTAAAAAATGTTTATATAGAATTTATTTGAATTACGATAATTTAGATAGGGAAGCAACTTGGTATTTGCACGCAAAAGCGAATTGTTGCTTTCAATATTTTTGCTTTTTATTGACATCTATCTCGTATACTGTGTATTTTTTTAGTTCCGATGAACAATACATGGTATAATGTTAAGAATGGATTTGCGTGTGGTTGTTTGTGACTGAATCGGTTCTTATTGGTTCTAAAAAAGTTGACTTGCAAATGCAAATTGTTCAAGTGCATAAATCCAGCATATATAAATCCGAGGAAGACCATGGAACTTCACCTCACAAGTCAAACAGACATTTCAGTATACACACATACTACATCATAAAATTTAAAATGAAATGTGCTTTGGCTTTTCTCCTTTTTGGATTATTTGCTTTTAGTATATGCTTAGCTGCACCTGTTGAAAATGGCCTGGACATTGAAGGTAAGATAATTATTTAAATAAATTACATGTATATATACAGTATACCGTTGGAAACTGAGAGTAAAATACAGTATACAGTAAAACCTGTTAATAGTGACCACCCAAAAAAGCTTTATTGGTCACTGTACAGTGTACACAGGTGGTCACTATACAAAGAATGCCTGAATTAAATTAAAATAATAAACATGTACACTGCACAAATACATGTAGACTGTAATACACTTAGTAAAAAGCCACAAATCCAAAAAATTAAAGAGTCATCATGTCCAAGGGTTAAAGCAAGATATAACGTGCAATATCTGTTATATGGTCACTTTTTAAGGTACATTGGCAATTTAAAAATGGCAAAAATGACAACAGACACTGGTTACTGTACACAATAGACAGGTGGTCATGGTCACTATACAGAGAATTTTTTATAAAGGAAATGTACACTAGAAAAACAATACACTTAAAAGTTGTCAACATAAACAGCTATAGGTGGTCATCATTCAAAGGTGGTCACTTTTTCAGGTTTTACTGTATATTCAATACATGTACATTTCATGCTGAATTGGCTGCCGTTTTTATCTGAACATTTCTTAGTATATTCTTTAATGGTTTCAAATTCTGACATCATCCTTTAGATTTTGAAATGTTTAATTATGTCTACCACTGATTTATGGGGACTCCATAAGAAATAACCCAAATATTTATTTACTGTATAACATAAAGATGGATGCCATAATTTCTTACGGATAATTAAGAAGAATAAAGAAAAGCTCGAGAAAATCCTATTGTTAGGCGATTGAACATCAGCTCAGGGACCGTCCATAATTTACATGTACACATTTTTACTACTTGTTGAATCCCCCCCTTCCCTTAGGTGGACGGTAGTAGACAATAATGCTTCCCCTTCCCACGCAATTTACATATACACTGCATACCACCCTTCCCCTTCCAGGCATGAAATATTAAGTACATGTTGATTTTGTGCACAATATTGCATTTATCAATGTTTAACAATGAAAGGATTGTTTTTAGTGATATGAACCTTTGTAGGCTACTCTAAAATACATATAGTAGCCTACAAAAGTTTACTTTTTTAATCTTCCTCCCAAATTGGGTCCGTTGCATTTTCCACAGAATCCACTTCAGATTTTTAATAAAAAATTCAATTATCAAAAGTCAGGTGCATGTGTCCATCTGGACATTTGTCAAATACTTCCTAATTTTCTTAGGTAGACAATGGTTACACCATTGACCTTGGCTATCAATGTAAATTATGGATGGCTCCTTACAACTTACTCATGATTACGTAATTTTTTTAGATGCAAAAAAAGAAGGGGAAAACGTGCTTAACCAATTCACAAAAGGTGAAAATGATGGAGATGAAGGTGGCGATGATGATGATGACAAAGATGTGAAGGGTGAGGACGACGATGAAGACAATAGTGACAATAGTGATGAAGATGAAGATGATGAAGACGATGTAAATGAAGAATCAAAGGCCGATCGCAGGCGAAGAGATGACAATGATGATAAAGATAATGATAAAGATGGTGATGATGATGATAATGATTATGAGGTTGAGGATGATGAAGACGATGTAAATGAAGAATCAAAGGCCGATTGCAGGCGAAGAGATGGCAATGATGATGAAGATGATAATGATAAAGATAATGATGATGATGATGATGATGAGGTTGAAGATGATGAAGATGATGTAAATGAAGAATCAAAGGCCGATCGCAGGCGAAGAGATGACAATGATGATGAAGATGATAGCGATGAAAAGAATGATGATATAGATGATGATGAAGATGATAGCAGTGATAGCGATGAAGAGAATGATGATATAGATGATGATGAAGAAGATGTAAATGAAGAATCAAAGGCCGATCACAGACGAAGAGATGACAATAATGATGAGGATGATAATGGCGATGATGATGATGATGAAGATGATGAAGACGATGTAAATGAAGAATCAAAGGCCGATCGCAGACGAAGAGATGACAATGATGATGAAGATGATAGCAACGATAGCGATAAAGATGATGATGATGATGAAAAGGAAGATGCCAAACCCGATTTTTCAGTTAACCCTATAAAAACTGTGCAAGAAATTGAGCCTCAGTGATATAACAAATGCATATCAGCAGCTGTAACATCAGGACAATATAAACAATTACAATTGTAAGAGATTTTTTTCTGCAAGTAAAAATCGTATTCTAACGGTCAAAACAATAAAGTAACACTGAAATACATTTTTGGTTACTCTGAACTTTTTATTATAATTATTGTTATTATTATTATGCAAATTTGATCAAATTTAAATTTCTGCTAGGTTGCAACTCGAAAATATTAACAAATTCATCCTTTTGAGTTTTAAATTATACCATAAACTTCAAATTTAAAGTAATAATTCGATAAAACTGACTTGTTTATGCATCTTATAACAACAATTATGATTCGCAAATTTAAATTTTTCCTAGGATGCAACTCGGATGAATTTACTTCATTATTTTTAGTTTTTAACTGAATTTCAAGCACTCTTTATACCTTAAACTTCAAATTTAAAGTGATAAGTTGATCAAACTGACTTGTTTATGCATGTCATAACATAACAATTATGATTTGCAAATGTAAATTTCTACTAGGACGCAACTCGAAAGAATTTACTTCATTATTTTGAGTTTTAAACTGAATTTTAAGCACTTTCATACCATTAACATCAAACTTAAAGTGATAGTTCGATCAAACTGACTTGCTTATGCAAGTCATACACGAGGAAAGTTATATCTGGAAACTTACCAATTTTAGGCGTGTCCAATAAGTCAAATGCCTATTTCTGAACATTTTACCAACCATGGCTTTCAAAAAAAACTTCAAACTGAAAGTTATTAGACTATTTATGTTTTTATAATTGACAAATTAAAACTGTTCCTTTCTCGTAATTCACATTCTAAAAAACAGAACTTTTTTTAAATGCATGCCGGATTTCCAGATAAAACTTTAATCGTATTTGATCGCCTTTAGGGTGGCCTGAAACTAAATCCATGACCACAGGGAAGGCTTGCCGGATGAAAAATTTAAAAACTTATTCTTAAATATTTTTTAAATTTATTCCTCGAAAAGTATTGAAAATTTTGCAAATTTGTCCTCGAAATAGGTTGAATATTTGAAACTTTACTCGGAAAATTTTTCAAATTGTTCTTGGAAAAAGTTGAATTTTTTACAAATTTTACTCAGAAAAGTAGCAGACTGACAAGTCCTGGGGGGCGGGCCCCTTGATCTCTCTGCACCCCCCTACTATCTTTTGGCCTGTCTCGTAATCGACCAAAAAACTGCCTCAACATTTTTATGTATATATAGGATATATATATATATATATATAGGCCTAAAGTCGCGTAATTTGTTTTATGAATTTAAGACTTATTGAAAGAATTTTATGTCTAAGTTTTAATGTGACTGTTATTATTCTTGACTTTATAATAAGTCCATACAACCAACGAAATCTTAGACAGGAAGTACGTACAGTCGTTACCGATTTTTAGAGGAACTGCCCTGGCATTTGCCTGAAAACTACTTGGAAAATCACGAAAACCAAAGTGAGGACAGCTGAGCCGGGATTTGAACCCAGGTCTCCCAAATGCGAAGACCAGGGGCGTAGGTGAGGAGGGGTTAGGGTGTTCAAACACCCCCCTCCATTAAAAAAAATTTACACTCGATAGAAATAAATTTTTTGTTTTCAATAGCTAAAAGATATCAAAAATTTTGCTTTTGATGATATTCGTAAAAAAACAAGTAAAACAAGGTGCTATTTTTGTCTGAAAGGTGGCGAATCAAAGAGGGACGTCAAAGCAAATTACTCCATTTCTTTGAAGTTGAAACATATGCAGCTGCAGCGTGCAGGCCCTGCACGGAATACCCTAGATTTTTGAGCAAAATTCAGCAAGTGTGAAATTTTTAATCCCTGCATGACATGTCCCTTTCTGGGTCATGAACAAGGATCCCATGGCCAAAGGGCGGTAAATGGGGTAGGGCACAAAAAGGTGAAATTATTCCTGTCGACAAAATCAATCAAATTGGTGCTATTGTTTTTCTTTTAAACTTCTGATGTTGAATTCCCGGAGATTCCAAAAAAAGAATACCTTCATTTTAATTGATTTTACTGTCTTCTCCGACTCCATGTCCTACAAAAATGTAGGATCATGTCCTACAAAAATGTGGCATTATCCAAAAAAACAAGAAGAAATGAACACTGCACTGCCTAGAATGGCCACAATTTCCTAACCAATAGACCAGTTTCTTGCATGGTCCAAGGCTTCAAACATTGCATTCTAGCAGTGCATATTCTGAGGCAGTGTTAATTTCTTTTTGGGCTTCATTTCGAAATAAAAAAGGTAAGATTTTGTTGCTCTATTACAATTACTAAAAAACGTTTGTTTCGCGCATTTTCACGTTTTCCCATGGGTAAAAATTTGCAAAATTCTCTACGTTTTCTTATGGACAAATTCCAATATTCTTTTACGGTTTACAAGCAGAAATTTGCGAACAGGTTATAAGAATAATTTATAAAAATTTCCAGACTTTACTCAAAATTTTTTTGTCAAATTCTACAAATTTTTTCGAGGAAAAATTTGCCCTATTTTAACACTTTCGAAGGACAATTTTTCAAAATTTTCCCCAGTTTCTCAGTACAAATTTGTAAAATTTTCATTTTTTTTAGACTACAGATTTGAATTGTTTTCAATGTAAAATTTGAAAAAATTTACAGTTTCGGAGCATAAATTTAAAAAATTCTTCTGGTTTTCCCATATAAAACTCTGCAAACTTTTCCACATCTTCCCGAGTAAAAATGTTCAAAATTGTCCATATTTTCTTGGAAAAACTTAATATGTTCAACAGTTTCTGGGCAAATTTTACAAATTTTTTTACATTTTCCTTAGAAAAAATTCGCAATATTTCTAAGTCTTTCGGAGGAAAATTTGCAAAGTTTTCCACAGTTATTGAGCTTTTCCCCCGAGTAAAAATTTGCAACATTCTCCACGCTTTCCTAAAGGAAAAGTTTGCAAGATTTTCCAGGTTTTCCAAAGCAAAAATTTGCAAACTTCTACACGTTTTTTCGAGGAAAAACTAGCAAAATTTTTCATCTGAACAAATTTGCAATATTTATTTTTAAGTTTTTAGAAAAAAAATTTCTGAGCACAAATTTGCATAAATACTCCACGTTTCCCCAAATACAAATTTGCCATATTTTTAACAATTTCCGAGGACAAATTTTCCACGTTTTCCCGAAAACAGATTGGCCAAATTTTCAACATTTTCCAAATTTTCCCGAGGAAAAATTTTCCCAATTTCCCACGTCTTTCCGAGTGAAAATTTCTCACATTTGCAAAAAAATTCACGTTTTTTCGTGGACAAATTTTAACAATTTCACGTTTTTCTGTGGACAAATTTTACAAATTTTCCACGTTTTCGCGGGGACAATTTTTTAAAATTTTGTACGTTTTTCCGAGTACAAATTTTCAGAATTGTCTATGTTTTATCAAAGACAAATTTGCAATTATTTCAATTTCGGAGAACAAATTTGCCATGTTTACCCAAGGACAAAATTGATATATTTTGAACGTTTTCCCGAGAGCAAATGTGCAGAATTTTTAACCGTTTCCAAGAACCAATATGCAAAATTTTCTACGTTTTTACGAGAACAAATTTGTAAAATTTTCAACAGTTGCCGAGGACAAATTTGCAAAATTTCCAACAGTTTCCGAGCACAAATTTCCAAAATTTTAAAACTTTATTCGACGTTTTTGAAGGCAAATTGGCTAAATTCTCAACCTTTTTGTGAGTACAAATTTTTAAAATTTACATACAAATATACAAAAATACAAATTTTAAAATTTTGAAAAAAAAATGATGCTTATTTTGCACATACTGTATTAAAATTAATATTGCCTGGGGGCATTAGGAACCCCAGGGCCACTACTGCCACATGTTCGGAGGGCAACTGCTCCCCTTTCACTCCCAGTGGCGTATAATTAATTACACCATGCAGCTATTCATAAATTTATTGCCCCTCATAAAATGACTTTTGGTTGCACTGCAATGCTTTATTGTATAGCGGAATAGCCCCTCTTTCAAATGCATGCTTGTAGTAATGTAGTGCATCTTACTGGCATTTTTTAAGAAAATTATAGCATTTTAAAAACATGGAGCTACATTTTCAAGAAATTTGCGGTAATAGGCTTAAAAACAAAGTTTTTAATTTATTTTTAATACTTTTAAGTGAATTTTTTTGCATCAATCTAATAAATCACATCCTGTAGATTAAAAAAGTCATAAAAAATTAGTTGGCACTAATGACATTTTGTAAAACTTTTAATTTTTAATAAAAAAAATCTGACAAAATTCAGAGAACATAGTAATAATATAGCGTTTCATTTTCCAAAGTTTCAAAAAGTTTGGATAAGGGGATCATAATGCAGTATTGAAAGGGTTAAGTTGGGACCTCAATCGACATTTGAACCCCCTTCTTAACCTTCCCCCCCTCCCTCATGGAAAACCTATACCTACGCCACTGCTGACTTTAGTATCACCTTGGTAAGTGCATTTAAATAGCAATGCGAATTGTTTCAAGCAGATGTTATTTGGCAATGACATAACTGACGCATGTGGAATAGTTTTTGAAATCAGCAGCTGCTGGAGTCTCATTGTTCTACCGAAACTACTGTATATACCTTCATATTAGTAGCCTAACTACATGTATACATATATACCAATACCATATAAATTTCGTATTCATTTAACGTTGATCGAATAAAACGCCATTGCAATTATAGTTATCACTTTGTACTGAACGTTACATCACAAAGAATTGCAAGAATTGCATTTCACAATTGATCAATTCATTTGTCTAGAATTCCATTGAACATTATCGAAAACACAATACACTAAAAAGTGATCAACATAAAATGGTGGGCACCTTTCAAAGGTGGCCACTTTTCCAGGTTTTACTGTATCGATCACGTTATACTATGAAAATAACTGCATGTATTTCAAAATCAAGATAATACAATCCATGCAAAGTCCAGATTTTTTGTTCAATTTTGGATAAATGCATGCTTTGAAAGCACTAGCGATATCACTGTTATATGTTTTCACGAAAAATACATGTTACGAATAAAATATACTGTAAACACGCACGTGTATCAGACATATACGTGATTTTGGTCATAAAAGACATTATCTTATATTTAAATGAAATCTAAAAATGAGTCGAAAAGTAATTCTATATAATCGACATCAAAGGGGGCGCTATAGCTTACAGGAAGCATGCAACGTTATTGTAAACATCATACAAACAATTCTTTCATATTCGGGAATAATTGGAGAAATCGACCAAATACTGTATATATAAACGCGTTTCCAAACCTAGCATATCCATTAGATATTTGGTTAAAATTGTGAAATTTTGGTAGAACGATTTCAAAGTTTAGAAATTCGAAAATGAAACTGTTGTTGTGTATCCTCATTTGCGCCATCGCAACCGATTTCAGCCTGCAGGAAATAGTAAGTTTAGGTCAGATTAGGTTAAGGGGAAGTTCACAAGGCGCTGTGTCCACCCATGTCCTGTACGTGATGGTGAAATTTGTAATCAGGCCAGCGCCTTGTCAGGCCCTCTAAGAGGAATTATTTCTGGGGGTGCAATATTTGTTCCGGGCTCCTTCCCTTCTGTATTTTTTTGAAAAGATTGCCAAAATTTTCTAAATAGTGCTTAAGAATTTTTTTAATATTTTAAAATATTCACACTTAACAATTTTCAAAATTTTGCGAATTTGTCCTTGAAAAAAAGTTGAAAATTGTACAAGTTTATATTTGGAAAAAAAATTCTAAATAGTGCTTAAGGGTACCTTCACAACGAGCTTTAAAGCCAATCATGTATGGCTTTTTTTTCGCAGTGTCGCTTAGTGGTAAGCGTCTGCAATACCACTAAGCGACACTCTTTTAAAGCCACCTTAAAAAGCTGGCTTTAAAGCTCGTTGTGAAGGTACCCTAAGAATTTTTTTAATATTTTAAAACATTTACACTTCACAATTTTCAAAATTTTGCGAATTTGTCCTTGAAAAAGGTTGAAAATTGTAAAAGTTTATACTTGGAAGAAAATTTGTATACTCGGAATGAAGTGCACCATTTTGAAAATGTGTACGTAGTAAGGGTGGAAAAATTTACTCGGAAAAGGTTAAAACATTTAAAGTTTTTTTGAAAATTTAGATTCGGAAAAAAGGAAAATTAAAAATTGTACGAGTTTATACTCAGAAAGGGTTGACAATTTTACAAATTCATCTTTTGAAAACGTTGAATATTTTGTAAATTTGTTTTCGAAAAATATTGAACATTTTGCAAACAAGTCCTCCATTAATCTACCGTTTGAATTTCCTTTTTCGTTGCTTTTTCGAGGAGCTGGCCTGATTACAAATTTCACCATCGCTAGGCGTTGATTTTTGGAACGACCAACTTGGGGGAGGGATGGGTGGAAATTGCGCCTTGCGTACTGCCCTTAACAAATGATGCCATATAAAATGAATATTATAGAACTTTAATTTATTCCTGCAGGAGCAGGAAGACTGTGATGAATTCAACAAGTGTGTGAGTATACATGATTTTAAAGATAAGGGCTTTACTCGATTACTACCTTGCTGACATGCGTGAGTAGCTTTCAAAATACGTTTCCAAGACGAGACTGGGTCAGTTCTTATTGCATGAAAAATATAAAAGAAGAAAGCAGAACAGTATTATTGCCTGTATACAGTCGAACTCTGATAAGTGGAAATCGACCCGGCATCAAAATTGTAACCACTCATCCAGGTTTTTTCACTTATTGTGTTTTTGCGTGTTGCGCTCAAATTTGATCAGTTTCTGCCCAGATTAGTCAGGTACGGTGTAACTTAATCGCTTAGAAGAACACTTATTGATTAAAAACAGAAACAAAGCTTTTTAACCAATACATGTATACATGTATACATTCAGCAGTAAGATCTATAGCAATATAGAAGAGGAGAAACAGTAAAATTTACTTCGTTTCTTGTCTTTGTTTTCGATTTAAGGGTGTCAAGAATTTCGGTCTTTTATTTCTATATAGGGTGTTTTTGAACACATGGTACAAACTCAAACTAGCGTTAGAGTAAACAAAAGGCTTACAACACTACAAAACTTTTAAATTAACAATGTTACTTCTTTACCACTAGCGCCAACCAGCGGGCAAACAATTGGTAATTTAAATGCATTACGAATTGTGTGCCGCTGGTTGGCGCTATAGTGGTAAAAAAAATTAACATTCTTACTTAGAAGTTTTGTTGTGTAAGCACCCTTTCTCTTGGTCTAATACTTTTGTCCACTGATGTTTTTGTAAAATATTTTTTTGATATTTTGTTAAACAGATGCAAATATCATGTCAATTTCATTTACACACCCTGAACCATGTTGATGCTAATGCTAAACAAATAAATCTCATAACTGGTCAAGTTTCGAAGTTATTCAAGGTGTTCTTGGGACATTTCAACGTTCTGTGCTTGTGCTGGTGGTCTAACATTTTTGACCGGGGGTTGTATACTCAATCTGTAATAGACTCATTATCCGGACTCCCAGTCAAGTTATCAATTGAAGAGGAAAATGTTAAATTTTTCTCAAAAAAAAAGAACTTTAATGAAAATCTGCATATAATTTTTCCAAAAAACACAAATTTTAAACAAATTTGACAACAAAAATGCATGACAATTTTTCCAGACCATATAATCGTTATGAAAAATAAATTATTTTTAAAACGGCATAATAATACTCAACTAATTAATAGAATTTTTCAATAGTCAAAAATGTGTTTAAACATAATTGAAATCAATTTGTTTGCCTTTTACAGATTCTTGAGGGGTTGAGCTTATTTTGAAAACTATTTCCCAACCTCTTCGATTACCGGGAAATTATAACCATTATTTGAACAAAATATTTATATATGAAATACAATTTATGAAAAGATTCAGAATCTAAAGCGAAACTACCGGACATTTAAATTGAGGGGAATTGTGAATTATTTTCAAATTTACTTATACCGAATAACTCTCTTTACAACGAAATAGCACTTTAAAACGTAATACTGCTATACTACATGTAAATGTGCGGAATATTAGCTTGAAATAAAGTGTTCATCCAAACATGGCTCATATCTGACCATCCTAAAATATTCGCAGACTTCAATTTAAAAATGTACACCCATATACTGTACATGTCTTGTATCCAAAGCACACAAACCCAATATTGTAGTATAGTGAAAACATCTTCCTATCTTATAATAAAAGATTACTGAATTACCTTCGGGTCATGGTTATAAGGACAGGAGGCAACTGAAGTGTGGGAAATTTAAGACAAAACCAATCCGCCTGTCATCCGTCTTAATTCGGTTAATTGTGAAGTTCGGTTCTAAGTGGTTTGCAGGTGGAATTCGCACCTTCTCGCCAAACTGTTTTACTGGCAGCAGTATCATGTTGTTGTTTTTAATTAAAAAGACGCCAAATGTGCCGTGGGAATTTGCAAAAGCGCGCTCGCGTATACGCTAAGTACACAAAATGATGCTTGTGTGCCATCGAGAGATACAACGGAAGTTGGTGAGGAAATATTTTGAAGAAATTAGTCACTTACGTAAGCAATTTCTGCATGACAACAAGACGTGCGGATTCATCATACTTTAGGTGCATGTCACGCGTTTAAATTTCCCCAAGTATTAATTTTAAATCAGTCAAAAACATCATTGGAATTTAGGCATCAATACAGGCAACCATGTAAAAAATGAAAATTTTAACACATTTGAAATTAACGCGTTGGAAATTTTAAAATATGAAATTCACAATTCCTAATAATTTACTTTTATTATGGACAAACTCCTTATCCGATCAGCCATTTTATTCGATAAAAACCTTCAAAACGATTTTTTTCCCTATACTGCCCTATATACGGTATGTTAAAAAAAGGCCGCTTAATTGGATCAAATTGCTACATGTCCACATAACGCAGACGAGCGAAACAAGTTTGAGCAGCTTTCAAACAAGCATGCCGGACTGTTTTAACAACGTTATTATAATAAATGTACAAGCCTGCATCAGCTGCTGTATATAGAGATGGATTTTCTGCGTTATTTAGAAAATGAAATTTCAGACGTTTTGCAGCAAACACTACTTTTGACATTTTTTAAAACAATTTTTTTAAACATGTGTAGATACATAGATACAATTAAATGTGTATTTTAACACAGAGCAAATTATTCTGATAAGGTCAATGCTTAGCGCATTTTTTTACATTCATCGCTTATTTAGATCAAAATCGAAACTTTTATAGGACCATGATGGTTCGTAAAAACGTTAGTCGACTGTAGGTATGACCTTCGGTGCCCAAAATAAGAGTTTATTAAATGATTTTTCATAATGAGGGAACACTGTGCTCCGTATACATTTTATCGAAGAAATGTAAATTTTTCCCCATCAATTCGTAACAGAAACAACAACGCTATTCTGATGGAAAAATTGCTCGAAAGCTTTTAATTTTGACAAATTTTACACAGTCAAATCGCTATTTTCTTTACACTTCCACTCCACATCTCCATATCTGGATATGACAATCAAGGCATGACAGACGCGATAACCTAGCAAGGGTGTGGTAGATAAACGTGCCATTCAGTTCGTATAGGCGTCACTGACACTGAACAAATCTGGGACATCGCAAGAAATCAATCTCCTTCGGCATGACATTCAGGATCTCTTCCGTAAAAAAACATTGACAGTTTACTACCCAAAGATGGCGGTTAACAAATCCCCACTTTTGTTAAAAGGTGTTGTCAAGGATTTTCAAGCGTTGACAGCATTTCGGCAGATACATGAAAATCTTGCATATATATAGAAATTATCACATGTTCATTCATTTTCGAAATTCATCAGGCGGTGAACCTGTAATGCTAGAAATTTCGAAAGTAGAACTCGACCCTGATGTAAATAATATACTTGCAAACTACTTTCCCCAATAAATTGAATTTGTCCGTTCATTTTTTTAAACAACGAAATGACATATGGTAAAGATGCGAAAACGTTTCATTTCGTATATAGAAAGCTACATGAATACATGCAGTATGTTCGATTAAAATTACATGTATCTTCAAATTGAATCATTTTTTTTTTCGTTCTGAAATAAAAAGCGGACAACAAACCACATTTTGACATATTCCAATTAAGTAGTATTTAGACAATTATTAACGTCAAACAAACTTTTTTTTAAACACTATAGGACAACAGAAATGTAGGAATTTCCCTTTTTAAAATTTGCCACATTGCAATTGCAATGTTTAATTAAAAACTTCATATTTAACTTTGAAAAGCATCTAATAAACATTTTAATTAGTTTAAAATTATGAGGCACGAGGAAAGTGAAAGTATAAAGGTGCTAATTTCTATATTTGGTTATCTCATCGTTATATCTTAGAAAATGCAAACTTTTTTCGATATATCTCGTTCAGGATACTGATATGATTTCTCAGAAACAGGTGCAACACACATTTCTCCCTTCATTTTACTGCGTCAATTCTACATATAATAGAGCACGTAATGACGAATACAGTATCCATTTTTGGCATCTCTCGTTCCACGTTAAGGACTTCCTCTATATATGCCCATGGATATACTTGATGCACAACCCTTCAAAGTTGAACAAAGCGCTCATGACAAATTCCTTTTCCGTCCATCCCTTAGATTTTCCTGACGAGATCACGTCGAGCGGGGACAGTCCGTGTATGAAGTCCAAGAAGCCACGCAAGGCCCGCACCGCCTTCACTGACCACCAGCTGCAGACGCTGGAGAAGAGCTTCGAGCGGCAAAAGTACCTGAGCGTCCAGGACCGCATGGAGCTGGCCGCCAGCCTGAACCTGACGGACACCCAAGTGAAGACCTGGTACCAGAACCGGAGGTGAGTAAAGCGAGTTTTTTTTTTTTTTGGGGGGGGGGGGGAGGGGGGGATGAGATGCATGCCAGAGCAGCCATCGAGGCCCTTTGTTCTTCCTCCTCTTCCATCTTCCCATCCTCGCCATTGTGAGTCAATCACTCTTGAGCAGCAGGAGCTTCACTGGCTTTTGTGGCTGGGCTTTGTTGGCGAAGGCAACGATTCGCGTCTTGAGTGAGCGCTAAACGAAGAGTACAAGCTGGCTTGTGTTTTTAAGTGACAATCCCACAATGGCAACCGTGTTCCCGGTCACGCTTACCCTATGGGCCACCATTGTGCCCATTGTGATTCGCCTCCGTATTCAATAACCGAACAAATATTGACACAAACACGAGCGACGCGGTTGGCAGGCGCGATAACATTCCCAGGCATGCTAAAGGTCAACCATGGCCAAGCGTGAAAACAAGAGTTTGTTTACATTCCGCGCCGAAAAAGATTACTTTCCCATTAGTCGAGCGTTGCTCTTCGTGCCAAACAGCGCCTGAAGAGGCGCTGCCAGAGTTGAAGCGATGGCCATGGGAACAGGTATGGAAAAGCGTTGACAGTTCTGGACTGCTATAGCAGAACTGTCAACAATGCGCTACAGAACTTTCAACGATGCGTCACAAAACTGTCAACAGAGCGAAATAGTATAGTCTTCCGATTATCCGGGTAAACATTTTGGATAATCTCCTAAATGAATGAAAGCTTCTTAAATTACACGCATTACAAAATGCGTCACTGTTTCACCATATTTTTTTTTTAAATTCCTTCATGATTTACAGGATTACCCAGAAGCCTGGTTTCACGAGAAACATATATTTTTAATATTTCATTTAATCGTTGATAAAAGGGAATGGGAAGATTGGTCGACATATCGAGTGACCATGGTCTTTTTTTATATATATACTTCCTAAGGTTCAAGACTTCTGGGACACCGTTTGCTCAGTCGTGCCAGTAAGGCAAAACGAATGTTAAATTTAACCAGTGATTGGTGCATCCGGGTTCCCAAACTGGTAAAAAAACGCGGTTTTTTCGCGAAAGAAGTCGCAGCAGATTTCGTCGTGCATCGGAGCTAAATGCCTCCAATCTCGCCTATACGAAAATTAGATTACGTCTTCTCGAAAAATCGTGTGAGATTTCGTCCCCCCGACCCCTTGCCCCCTAGCGGAGCTACCCCCCTTACGCGTTTTTTTCGACTCGGATGAGCAATGGGATTGTTATTTTTCGTAAACTCGAGTATTTTGTTTGGTAAGAAAGTATTGTGCGTTATCCGCCATTTTTGGCGTTGTTTTTGTTTATTCATCTTCAGTTGAAAAACTTCGTGTGTGGCGCTGAAGGACGTACGCACCCCCACCCCCTGCATTGTGAACGGCAGAATGAGGAGCTAAGGGTGGGAAAAACGATGAAAAAGCCTTTTAAAAACGCCTTGAAAAGTGACGTGACGTTTAAATTGTTCAAAAAATGCCAAGTTTTTCAGCTTGGAAACGCTGGCGATTAGGCGCAACTTTGCAACGCGCTCAAGTGCGCGCTTCAACTTATAAGCAGCACGAACGTGAATTTATAAGCACAGAAACCGAGTATTATTCTGAAATCACCAAAATCTCCATGTATGTGCTTGAGACAAACCAGTCTACCAAGAAAGGGGTTTCTTCGTGATGCGCTTTTATATTCAAGGCAAATATAGGGCATCTCACATTACTCATGCACATTAATACGGAAAGGGCGTTTTATTTACTGATACTTCCAAGAAATATATACAGTACCAATATACATTAATCATAATCAAGTGCATATTTGGAGCGATGCCCTTTTATGAACATAACGTGTAAATGTCACGCACATGCATGAAAACAATGTGATTTTAAAAATGGTATTGCATGCGCGTATAGTATACTGTATATTCGAAGATAGTTTTGATCAACATCTCGACTTACATGTACATGTATTTCTGAATGTTCACCATTTTTAAGTCTGACAAAAAACATGTTATTGAATTTAAACTTAACACATTTCTGAAAACACTATATGCATATACTGTATACATGTATGTGTATAGGCTATAATGTCTTTGACGTGTTTTCGACACAAAGTGTTGTCACGTGCATTTCACTTATCACTTATAGTACATATACATGTGCATATGTACAGTATTTTTTTAGAAGCAATATATCATGAAGGTGATTTGAACATTCAAAACATTTTCAATTTTTCAATTTCAATTCTTTACCCTGCAGTCAGTACATGGTACCATGTGGCAGGGGGGGACATATAGTTCAAGGGCGTTTCTTAACTTGTTATAAATTCCAAATAAACAGTGCCTCTAAAATTCGGAAATGCCCTTATAGGCCCTACTTCTTACAACCCCAATTCATTCTGTCCTTCATTTCACTCATTTAATCGACTGAACTTTTTTCGTGTTCATTTGCATCTTTATCGACGTGTAAAAACCATGCATTGTACATTGTACATTTGCAATATAATAAACTACATGGTACGATTTTATTTCTTTACATGTCAAATATGCATTACTTCTCTCACTGAGCCTGAAATGCAAATAACAGGTATTAAACCAGTTTTTGCTCATGTTTTGAAATTACCCCATTCACAACGTGCGAAAATCATGGTTTTTTGTGTTAAAAAAAAAACTAACACGATTCCATGAAACCGTGTCAAAGACATTTTTAAACATTAATTAAAATTAATAACATTTCAGACTATTTTACGTTTAACTTAAAAGTTAGTAACTTTAGTACATTTCTGAATATAGCTTCAAGACATATTATAACCTCGTATACTCACAAATGCTAAAATTATATACGTCTGTTTATAGGGAAAGATCAACTTCATGATTTATTTTCCCCCTTCGTATTACGGTTCATGTATACCTATAGGGCTATTCGTTTTTTATAAAGTTTTAAATTATTTCGATAAAAAATTGTATACAATTAATGTAAAAATGAGAATTTCGAATTTTTTGAAAACTGAAAAGCTTATGTGATGTGTCAAGGGAAGACATAATGGAAGTTATGATCCTTCCTTGCATTTTAGCATTGCTTCTTAAGTGTCGTTAAGTAAAACCAATATATATATATAAACGAGCAAACATTACGTTTGATCAGACTCAAAAGATGGCGTCTCTGTTGGTGCGGCGGCTGCTGCGCTCAAACTGCTTAAGACAATCCAGGAAAGCTGCAGCGTCTACGCCTTATTAGCTTCCTAATGCTGTATCACATGACTCATTTGCATAAAGGCTTTCGGTTAGCCTTCCATTAAACGTAATCGTTGTCAAGTGACGCTTGGCTAGCGCTATTTAAATTTTAAATAATACATCCCATTCTGCTCGGGTAACGCAATCCAAATTGGCCATTACGCTGCGGCATCTGGGGGGCTTTACGCACGGTTTATGCTAAAAGTTGGCAACGAAATGGACTTGTCAAAAGACCCCCCTCCTCCCCCAAAGCCCCCCTTCCAATGTAAAAGGCAAAAGCGCAAGAAACAGCGGCAGCGCGGCAAACAGACGCAACTCGCGGAAATTGCATATTTATGAAAGGCCGGAAGGCGGTGCGCCATTATGTTAATAACTCAGTAAAATGCCGCAAATTATGGCGAAGCGTATATACGTACATGTATACTGTATAGCATCCAACGTTAAAAATGGCGGTGATACGCAACGATGAACATTTGCACGTTAAAGCGAACCACAACCCCGTACCATGCTAAAAATTATAATAAGTGTAGCCTACTTTCGTTTTAAGGAAGGATTACATGTATAGCTTCAAGATTTATTTTCCTCATCGAAATACGGATGGTAGTCTATTCCTAAGTCCATATTTATTTTGAAAAAAATTAAAAAGATTCTCCTTAATTCATTTCATTTTTAAAAAACAAACAAATAAACTTGGAAAGTATGCAAAACCACACGCGAAAAAATACTAAAGAAGCGTCCTTTTTTCAAATCTTTGCGCGTGTATATATTTTTGTAATCCAAGTTTATTAAAAACAAATTAACAAACAAGGTAATTTAAATTTTTTTTTAAATAAATGAATAGCTTTATAAGTATACATGAATTGCGCTGCAAATGGGAAAATGAATTTGGAAGTTATATTTTCTATAGTTTATGAATGCCACTCTTTATATACGTGGTCCATTCACTCCCGAACCTGAGCCTATGGCCGTCATGTGCCCGCACATGCTTTGCTTTCTATATAAGCCGCCAGGTAGAGGGCTGATCGGTGGCGTTTATGCGGATAACATGCATGACAAATGTAATACTTGTATACCTTGCGAGGATGCATGAGAAACCTACGTATCTCAGGAACCATTTCCCGAGTTCATGAGTCGATGTTACGTTTTCTATAAGCTCTATCTAACAAGATGTATAGGCTACACAGTATAGATATATGTATATCAAGATAAATATACGTTTATATACTGTACTATATATGTGCATGATAGAAATTTCCAACATATATATTCCAAAATGTTATGTTCAAATAAGTATATAGTTTATAGTAATAAGTTAAAAGTTTAAGTAAGTATAAGTTCGGTATTGAATTGCGTATTTTAATGCATAATTCATGGTTTCGATACATTCTGAAATCCACGTAACGATTTATTTTGAAGTATATACATTTTCAAATATATTTTTTTGAAATGCCTTCAAATGTATATCAATTTCCTGAAACGACACACGTCTTGAATAATGCATTTTGATTTTATCTTTCGAATCACATTTTCTCAAATGTGGGTCCGCAAAGTACCAAATATTAGGCAGGTGCTAGATGTACCAACCAAATTTAAGAAGAAAAAAAACGTCGTGAAAGCTTTACGTATTGATTGGCTAGATCGACGAGTGCATTTTAGATCTGATCAAAATATCTGAAAATTTTGAAAATTATCTGAAAATTAGTTCCCCCGGGTGGACAAGTCGTGAGACCATTCATGATGGCGCCATCCATGTGTGGAAAAAATTACATTGCCATGTATATTTTTATATATAGTCCCTTCATGGAGAAATTCATGGAGAAATCTGTTTCCGTTTTTTTTTTTTTTTTTTTTTTTATGCAAAATAAGCTTTATACCTGTGCTCACTTTCTTTCCTGAAGAAAAGCGCATATGTTTATTTCCCCGTTTGGGCAAGCATTGAATGCTTATTGCAGGCGCTTACCACTCTGAGTAGGCCTACAACTACAAGGTGAGGCATACGTCTGTTTTCGAATCAAACAACAAACAAAAATACTAAATAATTTATGGACTGAACGTGATACGAGCATGGTGAACTTGTTTCCAGTCGCTTGAAAACCAGTGTCGCTTAGTGGTATGCGTCTCCAATACCACTAAATGACACTGGTTTTCAAGCGACTGGAAACAAGTTCATCGTGCTCATACCCGCGTATGCCTAACCTTGTAGTTGTACGCCGAGTGGTAAGCACCTGCAATAAGCATTCAATGAATTCTTACCCTTAGACTTTAAAACTTTCTTTCCTGCATAACAATTTTTGCTAAGTTAGCAAATTTACCTTTTTGACTTGAAAGAAACGTGCACAAAATTTCACCTTCCTCACCTTACAAGAAGGTGTGAGAAATTTCCCCTTTCACTTTCTCTTATAGAGAAAAGTGTCCAAATGTTCGCTTTCGACTTTCAAGCTTTTTCTCCTGCAGAAAAGATTGAGAAATACAAATTTCCCATTTTGGATGTACAGTAAGAAAAATTTGCAAAATCTCCCTTTTTAACTTTCGCTTTCTATCTTGTAGAGAATTCTGAGAAAAATGTTGATATAGCCTTTTTACTATGGCTCCAGCGCGCCTTCTTCCAGAGCGGAGGAATAGTTCCGTTGATCTGGCAGCACTGAACCGCCCACCGTATCCCATAAACCCTTCGTTTAAAAGCCCGGCACTTACTGACGAACTATATATACGCAACGAAAAAAGGCATTTAAAAATGCAAGAATTGAATAAACCCTGCAATAAAAATCCACACGGGGGTTAGCGTAGAAAAGCCGTCTTCACCGAGCTGGAACCGAGTCTAATAGCTCCTCTTTTGAAAATTTGTCAATAGGACTAAAAATCCTCTAAATGTACCGTTTCACAATCTGTTCCCCGCATTAGGAAAAGCAAGCTCGCCCCGTTCAATATTTGATGGCGGACCCATAAAAGGCTGATTAAATTTAACGGGCACCGAGCGTACCCATTAGCTCGGCAAACGAGGCTTTAAGGCGCCCTGGCAACACGACGACAAAAGCTAAGTCGTTGTTGGCCCATTAAAAATGCATAAGCATCCTGAAAAAATCAATGGAGGAAAAATGCTACGGTATATATAGTACTAGAAGGAAAGGAAGAGGCGTGGCTTACCCGCAAAACGTTTCTTGATTGGTCGCTCCTGCGATGATGTCCCTTCGTCGGTCACCGAGGACAGTTTTTGGATCATGATTGATTGATTGGACAGGTTTAATGGTGTCCATCTTGGTCCATATGGTCATATAAGGTCAAGATTGATCAGGTTTCAAGGAGGGTATGATGGTGTCCATCTTTGTCTTATGACTTCATAATTGGTCAGGCTCGAAGGTTTCCATCTTGGTTACTGTATATGGTCCACATGGATATATGGTCACGATAAACGAAGATTAAGTTCTGAAAAAAAGTATAATGTTCTGCAAGGGTTAATTGAATTTCGAAATATAGCACATTTGAATGTAGAAAAACAAAGGATCAATGGCCACAATCATAATATTTGTATTAAAACAAATACATGTAACTATACATTGTATATAATGACTCCTATATACAGTACATGTATATAGGCAATCATTATTTACGCAGCAAGACATGTGAATTTCGCATGCACGAAATCGTGTCTACTGTTGAAATGAATTTGGTTATTTCAGGCATATTAAATAAGTTGAAAACGGGCATTATATACCTCAAAGTTTATTTGTGCATGTACTGTATACAGGTGTCTTTTTGTACAGGGAAACTATAAATTATACTCCATTATCAAACAATGATACATTTTCTTTTTTAAAGTTAGTTGTTGTTTTCCAAAACATTCGATAAACAATAGCATTTTTGAAAATAAAAAACAATTTTTTTTTCGTCCAAAATTCAGTAATTTGGTTTATTCCAAAAACGATATCATTTCTTTCCAATCAAGCGACACTATCCTCCTTTTATACCTTATAATATATTCCGTATGTCGTTTCATTATGCTTAGACTTTATAATCCCACATTGAAAAGAAAATGAAAGGCAATTTGAAATGCATAGTTTTAAATGCATGTGCACAATCAAAAGTTATCTCAATCTAACGTCATTTCTTTTGTATCCGCAATATTTTCTGATCATATCTATATTATAATATCCCAGTTTCTATTTGGTCCAAACATTTCGATGGATTATCCATCCTCTTGAGATAATCGGAATACTGTATTGTATATAGCAGAAGATTTTGCAAATATACGTTAATTCATTTGTTATATCAAGATTAATCGCAGATTTTAAATGTATCTAAAATGTTTCATCAGATCATAAGCCTCACCCTGTAGAAGCCTAAACTGATTTCCGATTTATCTCCCGTCTGTTTTTCCATGGATTATATTTGCATTTTCAATATAACATGCTCATAAAAAGCGCATGCACTGCGCATGCCTCCAAGCGAGCAAAACCCCGAACTAGATTCGCGTTTTTTTTTTCTTTCTCACTTTTTCTCCCTAACCAATATACAGTACGGTGGTATATTTAATGATTAATATTCACTCATTTCATGGCAGGATGGCTTTTTGAGGGCTTTCAATCGTTATTACAAGGGACGACATTTTGCATGATGAAGTGGGTTTATAGTCAGAAAAGAGCAGAGAATTAAGTGACAGCTCTTCTGATTAGGCATAAGAAAAGAAACGGGGGAATATACAGAGAGGGTGTTGTTATGAAAAACGAATTTCTGACGAGTAATAGCGTATGCATATATTTCCTCTCCCATTTTCAAGAGGGGCATCTTAAAAGTATAGATGCCTAATCATCGTTTAAGAAGAAAAAAAATCACATATAGATGTGAGATTCCCCCACGAAAAGATAATGTTTACGTAGAAAATGACGAGGAGGATCCATTCTCTACGGGAATTCTTCTAAGATAATTTTATTATAACTCTATAAACTACATGTATTTGGGTAACTGTTTCTTATTCATAGGGTATATACATGTATACTCATGTATGTTGATAAAATTGGGAATTTAATTTTTTAAATTCTCCACTATAAGTTATTTCAAAATTTCATTTTTATATAATTGTCTCGCGGAATGATCACTATAGATGGCTGATTTTTGAAAATACATGTAAAAAGAAGTTATGAATGCATTTAAAATGAACGGATGGCAAATTTGAAAATGTGAAATTCCCAATTTCCATTTGTAGAATGGGAAAAAAACATTTTATCCATGGATAACTAGCCATTTACACCCCAACCCCAAGCAATATTATCAGGATGATGATATAATAATTACGACTAAGTTATCGATACTTGATTTCAGCTTTTAAATTATTTAACAGACAATCAGTGGGTGTAATTATACCAAAATTATATTTTATATAATGAGGGAATAAATAAACAAATTTTCAATTTTGAGGAAAAGTGCCCTCTTTTAGGAAATGTATAAGATATTTAGCCGCCTATAGGCAATTTTAGAAATACAAACGTTATTTCCACATAGGTTTCCAGTTTTGTAAAATATCACGATTTTCACAATATACATGAATAAACATAAAAGTTGTTAATATTATTATACGCTAATCAGAGTAACGTGTGTTTGGAAATGTAAATATTTTCAAATACAGTATGTTATTTAGTGATCATCTTATGGACAAGAAAACGAATGAAATGCAAAAACAGTAAGATGTCCTTTAAAAATGACACTGGTTGACCCAACATCAACCCGAATCATCCAATTTACCATCCGAAGATGAATTTCTCTTCAGGAACTGGACAACAATTTTCGGAACTTTTTCCACGGCCCCATCCGGACTGCACCCGATTTTTTTTTTCAAAATAATAATAAAAAAACAACTTAAATGCCCTCAAAAATTAATGATGGTTTTGCAGCGCGGTCCATTGTGTTTCACCCAATTGGGGAGCAAGAGGATCAACTTCAGCCCTCTCGCTATAACAGACTGTCAAAAAAAGATGGCGTTAAAAGGCAGCTTTTGTTGTCCGAGATGAGTTGGCGCATTTATTGCAAAGGGTTATTGAGAAATGGAGACGAAGGGGAACAACAACTCTTTGCGTGGAGCTTTTCGAAATCGTTGATCAGAAATCCGGAGGATCATGCAAAGGGCAATGAGGCTTGTCCGGACTAACGAGGGGACAATGCGGTAACCCAACACCTTTCCGAGTGATTGCCTCCGCTTATTAATTTTGAAAATTTTAAAATTCACGAAAAAAGGCTTTGTCACCGAAAAATCCAAGAGGTTTCAATCGTGCGACCCACCGTTTTAATAATCACAAAAGCGCCCTTTTTGAGTTCATTATTATACGAAAATGACTTAGTCATTTTTTGTCCACTTTTGACAAGAGAATAAATGCCCATTAACGGGGTCAAATAACGGGTTGATTTTCACATGTAGATTACTGATGTTCACATACACCGTAGATTATAGCCTTTTCTCCGTATGAGCAATTATAAAGTTTCGTGCGAAGTTTACTTTTACATTATCGTAAAGCGTGTCTGTACTGTATATACTGTACTGTACTGTATATGTGCAAAGCAGTATTGCACATACGGGGGACAAAACCAAATTGTGTTTTAGAATTTGCGATACATGCACAAAATTGAACGATTACTTTCGATTTTAACGAATTTTACAAAACGTAATTAAGAAATGTAAACAAAAAATTGAATTCAACTTCGTTTTTCTACACGGTAAATATCCTTACAGTAATATACGGGTATAGTCCATCTCATGAAGTCTTCAAAAATCAACTCCTATATCATATGGACAAGCTGTATAGGGTATGTCTTCCAAAGTGTCTGGTATAAGGAGTGGATTTCAATTATTGTGAAAAACAGTAAAATTGAAACATTTCATATCGCAAATTTCCAGCTTATAAAACAATTTTTTATACATTTTTTATTGTATAATTTAAAACGCAAGTAATTATTAATCTTGTATTCTGATAACTTTTACGATTTACAATGTATTTTAAAAGATTTTGGACAAATGATAAACGGAACACCCGGATATATAGCCTATACAGTATACAGGGTGTTTTTGAACTCATCTTACTCATGGTACAAACTCAAACTGGTGTTAGAGTGAACTAAGGTAAGGTAAACATTTTTCACCATAGAACCTATAGAGTCCAAATGTCACTTAATCACTTTTAAAAAGTTACAAAGACAACTGTGTAGTTGGTACATAGAACATTTAATGGGTTACTTGAGTTGTAGCATCGAAATGGAAGCATACACAAATCAAGAACTGGCTGATATGCATTTCAATTATGGGATTGCTGATGCCAATGCTAGATTGGCACAACGATGGTATGGAGAACACTAATGTATATCCAAACAGACATTTGCCTAACCCCAGGGCATTTCAGCCTTTTGGGGCCCAATGGATTGGCAGAGGTGGGCCTTTTGCATGGCCCCTAGGTCTCCAGATTTGTCATGCTTGGATTTCTTCCTATGGGGACTAATGAAGAACCTAGTGTATGAGACTCCAGTGGACACACAAGATCTTGTGGCGAGAATTGTGGTTGCTGCGGGTAATGTAAATCACATGCCAGGCAGCTTTGAAAGAGTGCATCAGTCAATGCGTCGCCGATGTGAGGCTCGCATTAATTGTAATGGTAGAACATTTGTGTATTTACTGTAAAACATTGTAATAAACACGCAATTATTGAAACATTCTGTGCAAACATTAATTCCATGTAAACCATTCTGTGCCAACGTTAATTTCATGTTACTTTTTAATAGTGACCTTTGGACCCTAGGTTCTATGGTGAAAAATGTCTACCTTATAGTTCACTCCAACGCCAGTTTGAGTTTGCACCATGAGTTCAAAAACACCCTGTATATACAATCATTTTTCCATCAGTTTCATATCAGATTTTTAGGGGTTTGCAAGACTGGAGCGTGTGTTACATCGCGCACAATGTTCATTTCACTTTTGATTCCAATGATACATGTAACTCAACCCTATATTTGTCTTATTCCAGAACCAAGTGGAAGCGTCAGACGGCCGTGGGTCTGGAGCTGTTGGCCGAAGCGGGCAATTATGCGGCCGTCCAGCGGATGTACGGCTCTCCCTACTGGCCATACCCAGCCAGCGCCGCATTGGGCAGCGTTTCCTCCACCATGGACCTGTACTTCCGGCAGGCCGCTGCCGCCGCCGCCTTACAGAGACCACTGTTCCCCAGGGTCTTCTTGCCCTCGTCCTTTGGCAGCGGCTCTGCGTCCATTCCGTCGGGAATGGGATCGTCCCAATATTTCCCGGCAGCCAACTCTCTCAGTTCGGAACACCGCACGTGATAGTCGCGACGTCACTTCCGCTTCGAGTTACGTCATCGATCGTGGCCAGAAAACGTTGCGTTTGGCCCTGGACATTGAAGGAACTTGGGCAAAAGACATTCAGCAGCTAGACGCCGGTGGACCACGTGGGCAGTTGCTGGTCAGGAGCATGGCCATTTTACTCGCTCTCAACACACAATCACATCGAATCATGTATATACGTCCCTCCACAACGTCCACTCCTCCAATTGACCTTTTGGTCTGTAGGTGTTGATCTATTTCGGACAATGTTTCGCCCACTTCCTGCCCCATGCAAATTCTTTGTGGCCATATTGGTTAAGTCGAAATATATTGCACCAAAAACAGTCGGAAAACTGATATCAAATTTATATTTAAAAATATAGTCTATAAATAGGTACATGTTTCTAACGACTTCTGAACGTGTTTTCCAAATGTGCATCGAACGACGTGCTTCTGTTGCAATAGTATAGCCAATTTATCGTACCAAATAGTTTACCGGTACATGTTTATAAAATGTCAAAAATATATTAACCACATTGTTAAGGTATATCTATGTCATATCTTTAACAATTGCGATATACATGCATACATGTACCACCAGTAATCTATACGGTGGGAGTTTTTTAAAGTTTTGAACACATTTGAAAATTCGTAACATTGTGGGAGAAAATAATGAAAACATAAAATCACATTTTCATTATTTTGCTGCAGTTTTAATTATGATCAAAGATGTCGCTGCATGCATGATGAAGGAAAACGGAAGACGACGAGCAGCAACAAACAGGATCCTATATACATGTCAATTATTTCGTAAGACTAAAATTGCGAAAATATTATACATAAACATAACACGTTGCTCAAACTTTCTTGCGGCTAGCATATATGCATGTAATTAGTTATTAAAATAACAGTTCTAAAATATTTAAAATGCACGGTGTTATTTCTATACGCATCCACAATGAAAGAATACATAAAAATTGAGAATACCATGCATATTGCTGATGCTTAAAGTTCAAATTTGGACCATCTATAATTAGTTTAAGCACAATTTCACTGAGGCCATATACAGATAATTAAAGTTACACATAAACAACAGTATAATTCGATAGCGTGAACCTATCAATAACATATTCTACGTGCATGTTCTCTCCAAAATGTTCGCTCATTAACAAAACATACATGTATAATAAAATTAAATAACACGTACATAGGATTATTTTAAAATTGTGCCATCATGTTGCAAACGTGCGCATTTGGAAAACCTGTTCAGAATTGCTTTCATGTTAGCCTACTATAAATATTGGTAAATGTAAATTTGATGGTGATTTTTCAGTCAGGCTGCAGGAATTAAATAGTACTTACCACACCAGATTGTGTGCCACGACATTTTACAACCGTAAAATAGAAAATTAATTTATTTGCATTATCTGGAAACATCATGCACGTAATAAAACCACTATTACCGATCAGAATCGAGATAACCTAAATTTTAAAACATCAATAAATTATCCGACAAGTTGTTAAAGCTAATAAGGTAAATTATCCGACAAAGACCCTAAAAGCCGTTTTTATTAACGCATGCGCACAGCGAAATTTCCAGTGTGATTAATTTATGCGATTTTTTGGACCAATTACAATACCAGTATATATATATGAATTATTTTGATATTGGAAAATCATTGTAATAACATTCAAAAGGGTGTCTTAATTGATTCATTTCCTATATATGAGTTTTTCAAAAACTGAGATTTTGCAATCTCAAATTTATATAGAAATTTTAAATTGGATAAAACCTTTTTACTTATTTGAAGTATCAACAGATGGCGTTTTTATGTTTAAAATTGTTTTTAATTATTTTAAATCTGAAAATATGATATTTCAAATTCATAGCCAATCTCCATATAAATAAAATACTGCATGTATTATCAAAATTATTTCGTATTTATATGGCTAAAATTATCGTTGAACAAATTTCTTTAGAGACTGGGCCACTAGAACATCCTCTTGAATGGTACCCCAATGCATCTTTCGTTTACCTTATCAAAACAAGATAAATGTAATAAGTGCATCTATAAACAAGTTATTCTAAACAAAACTACTCCTTAAAATTCACTCAGACTACTGAAGATACACTATCTTCAACACTGAACATCAGGCATAGTTTTATTACTAACTCTAATAAGCCTTTGTCATTTCCGCTGTTGGCAAACAAGCTAATTTGTACTACCAGTTGTGTGAATTTCACCAGAACATTCTGCGAATCCAAATGCATATAGTCTTGACTTCTGCATGCTTTCGCAATCGAGAAATCTGCAATTGCATGGGTATCAGCATTTTTAATTGTTTATCCTGTGCTGTATAATTTATATGATGGCGATTACGGTTGCCCACCAGTTTCAGTATATTTAAATTAAATGTTTGTTTATTCGTGCTAAAAAGAGTACTGTCCATGCGTTTCTTATTTCATTATTACAAAATACGTCCTATATGTTATTTAAGCACACACTGTATGCTATATGTGAATTAAGGGCTTTTAAAGCATTTAAGACAGCGCACCTAATTGTTGAAAAACTAAAAATAAGGGGGCGTCCATTAATTACGTGAGGCGTTTTTGGTGATTTTTCGACCCCTCCCCCCTCCCCCCTGGTGAGATGTCTTGAGATTTGGCTCGACCCTCCCTCAACCCCCCATAATCTCACGTGAGATTTTTCAAAATGCGTATTTTTAGTGTAAATACGTTAATCTGTGCTGCATGTGCTTGAATTCATTTGAAAAAACATAATTTGCTTTATTATTTTTATTTAAGACTAGTTAAGACTAATATTTAAGACTACTAAGAACGTAATCTAGAATCACAGTAATAAAATCGAACAATAGGAACTACTAAAATTCTTAAAATTATTTTAGTCATATTTTAGTAAAGAAACATGTTTTACTTAATTTAACCCAGTTCTCTCGCAATTTTACAGTTTCTTGCGGAAAAAAAAATGAAGTGATATATGCCGAGACCCTCTCCCCCACGCGAGATTGGGTAAGATTCGGCTCGACCCCCTTTCCCCCTCCCTAAACGCCTCACGTAATTTATGGACGCCCCCAAATGTTAGTGGCTCTTTAAAAAACTGGGAAATTTTGTAAGTTGTAACTTTTGGCTCTTCGGTCTCAAAAGGTTGCCGACCCCTACCTTAGAGTGGTTGACCTTTGAGGTCACATGATACCGAATTCGGTATATATAGCAAGGATAAGAATTAGCACAAGAGTCTGGAACTCGATCGTAAAGGTGTTGTCGGATGAAGCCGTTGCTGTTGCATGAGTTTGTTCGCTTGTCGCGAGTTGTGTCCGCTTCTTAAGCTTATGGGGGGTTGGAGTATCTTTTTAATTGTTTTATACATTTAAGACGGTTAGAAGGGGGGAACGGCAATTGAAGCGACCTTGGGAACCCATGCTACAGTTTGCGCAATTTTAGTTTGTAACGATCGTTGTTCTGAAGTCCGAATGTTTAAATCCCTCTGTTTGAGACTATGTGTCTGATTGATAATGTTGAATTAAAGAGTTCTTGTTTTGCATTAATCCTGGGTGGCTTGCTCTGTTTAGTTATATTAGCTTTTGCAGTATTATTGCGTTCAGGGTTACGCACTTCATTACAATATTCATGAAAACACAATAAAAGCATATGGGGTCAAAAAAGACCCCAGATAGAGAATAGTGTTAGAAAAATAAGGCATATATCAAAGGGTTAAAAGCCCTATGGCTAGAAACACAACAAAACTTCTAGGAAAGAACGTTACTTTTTCTTAGCACTAGCGCCAACCAGCAGGCAAACAATTGGTAATTTAAATGCATTACCAATATTTGCCCGCTGGTTAGTGCTGGTGGTAAAAAAGTAACATTCTTTCCAAAAGTTTTGTTGTGTGACAGGTCACTCTTTCTTTGGCAACTTGAAGGCGCTAAAGGGGTCGACCTACAAGAAGGAAACACTTTTGTTTTCCTTTCTTCTTTCCCCCAAATCTGAAAGCTTTTGTTTTCACGTTCGTTTGGTTTATTTTGTATTCCATTGTTCTTGCTTTGTTCAACTTTACTAATGTATTTCAATGGCGAGTTGGCCTTTAATAATAGTGTAAAAGCAACTGAATAAATCCCGTTTAAATTACTCCCTCAATCTTCTGTCCTGATGCAAATTATTCATCAAGATTAAACTGGATTGTTCTGACCAAATTGATAGACAATTTGGGTCACTCTTGGAATGACAAAGGACCACAAAACTGGAACCGATCTTCTATAAGCAACAATTCACGCTTGAAACAACTAGGTTATGGGCCTGAATTCTAACTTCAATCGTAGCTGGTTTGTGCTTTGAATCCACGTCGGAATCAGCACTTCAAGCTCTTCAATAATTGCCAAATCCTCTACACTACATTTGTATTTTACAACAGCCATGGCGTACGCCATCCCATAGTATGTAAGGTGAGATGTATTTGAGGTTAAAATGCTTGATTGGTTCCAGTGGCCTAACAATTGTTTTTGTTTTTTATGGGGAAGGGGGGGAAAGAAAGTGGTGGAGGAAAACTTTTTTTTCTTTATGCCTTAGGAAATCAGGCAAAACGCGTCATTTGACCCAGGGTTTTTTGGTTTTTTGGCTTTTCTGGAAATAAAAAAAGAATTCTATTAAGGGGAAACCTACATACGGCATGTAGGTTGCCCCTTAATAGAATTCTTTTTTTATTTCCAGAAAAAAAAAATTGTTATAAGGCTCCGGTAAAATTCAAAACACATTTCACTTATTCCCAAAATATTCTAGCTGATTTTAATTATTTAAATAACGTGCGCTCCGGTGCGCTTATCCATAACCATGTTTTGCATTTTGCAACGGTTATACGTTTTTATAAAAAGTACAACTAATTGTATACACTTTTATAAAAATAACCGATACCGACGCTAAAATTTGACGAACGAAATTATCTATATTTTGTAATTGCACTCATGCGTGAATCAAAATTGCGAAAAAAAAACTAACTTCTCATTTTTGCCAGGTAGTTGTGTACCGACCAGCCGACTTTCGGGATTATGCAGATAGAGTGAACACGGACCCGTAAAGTTAAAAGTCACTTTTATTTCAATGAATATAGAAACTCAGGTAGTGCGTGCGACAGTTGTAAGTTTATTGAGATATGGCTGCTTGATAACCTGCTACCACCTTTGAAACGGTGCGCGTCAATTCAAACAACCCCCAAACTGGGTCTCCCATTTCGAACAAGCTTTTTTACTTAAATAACAACAGCAGCAGTGGTAACAAGAACAACAACAACAACGACGGCCTGGTTGCCGCGTAAAACCTGGTAATAAGAAGCTGTGACGAAATAAAAATAGTTTCTAAACTGAGGCAACACATCACATAAAATATTCGCTAGTGAAGGGCACGATGATAAGGGGGCGAGGGGCTGCGTCCACGCCTCCCCTGTACAGATTCATAATATATTCAAAATAGAGTACTATATGTAATTCGTAAAATGTCACTAACGTAATTGTACGGTTATGTCGGCACTCAAACACGTCTGAGCTATATATAAAACTTTGATGCAAAGTCTCTGATTGGTCAACAAGGGTTGTTCGGTTTAATATCACGCAATAAAAGACTTTTTATGAACACTGTTCTGCTAGACTACCATGCTGTTGGAGGGCGCTGCAAGCAAAGGACTCCTTCAAATCGATTTCATATGGGATCCACGCTGGAGCAAACAGGGAGGAACTTTTGAATGCTAATTGCTGCCAGTTGTTTGCATCAAATTTTTTTTATGCCATAAGTTTATAATTCCAGAAACAACTGGCAACAGAAAGTCCTTCATATGCTTCCTCCAGCGTGGACGTAGCTTTAGATACATTAGCAATATACTAAATTCCGGGTTTCAAATTATTTTCAATAGAATATATATCTATACATGTACTGTATTATAATTATGTAATTCGGAATTTATGTATTATGGTAATTCGTTTTTTTTTCTCACCTAAGAGGTCTACAGAGGTTGCACAACTAGGCCCCAGTCAGAGATGGTTGGACGGAGGTATAGCGCAAGAATGTTCTCATTTACTGTATCATCATCAACCATAGGCGCAATGCCCGAGGTGCCATCTTCACAATCCTCTCCATTTGCCCGGCCTAACAATCTAAATACCAAAATTGATGTCATATTTTAACAATTGTCCACTTTGTTGTTTTCCAATAAACTAGATCAGACGTTTAGTTAAAACAAGCCTTTAATTGCAATTGCAGCCATTATTTTGCAGGTAATCCCTATTGGAAAAACCAGTATATAATGGACCATTACTGGTATAATGGTCCCATTATCATACTGGTATAATGGTACCAGTATAAGAAATTTACTGGTATAATGGTCCCATTATCATACTGGTATAATGGTACCAGTATAAGAAATTTAATCGAAAAATTAAAATAAACATTATTTATCAGCCTGAGAGACTTCTAGCGCTCCAATCCTACTTGTAAATGGCATACATAGACAGAATTTATTTTGAAAGAAATTGTTGGAACTCACCCGGTTTCGATCCTACGACCTACCATGTATGGAGCCAACACGCATCCACTGCGCCATCCAGACTCGCATCGAGAAACGGTCTTAAGATGGTAGAGAAGAGGTTC
>JAQGBX010000362.1:0-38319 GCA_034698745.1 Megaphyllum sjaelandicum | reverse complement strand
ATCAATCAAATTGTATAATGATCCCCCCTGCCACATGGTACTATGTACTGACTGCAGGGTAAAGAATTGAATTGAAGAGAAGCAAAATTCGCTCAACTGTTTCTATTGAATAAATACTAATGTCCTGAAAAATTAAAAACGTTGATCTTAATATTTTACTTGCGTTATTTATATACTAATTAATATCCTCCGGTAATTAGTTGTACATCAAAACGATGAATGCGAGTAGTGATTTCGACAAGTCTCATTTATCTTCTCGTATTTTTTTTTCTTCATTTTATAATTAAGTTGGGATATAATGAGGGGGAGAAATGCACTTCAAACGTATACTTTTCTTGCTTTTGTGAAGACCCATCGATTTTCTTGGAAGAGTTAATGAGCGTCTAAGGTCAATGAGGTCGACAATTAATTTTTGGAGAAGCATGTTGTAATGAATTCTTTTATAATTATTTGCTTCCTAAAACCTTTTAATCGTTAGGGATTGGCGTTCAAGAGGATGTGAGAAACATTACATTTTTTCAAATTTTAAGTCAAAAAAATATAATTTAAATCATGGTTATTCAGACATGGTTTTTTTTAAATGTTTTAATCGGACATAATATTACTAATATACTGAAAAAAAATTTTAATAATGTCTAAAGTTGTTGTTTATACTGTAAATCGTTAAGCTTTATAAAATATAAAACAGATTCATGCTTTACTATACTATACTATCCATTTCAAATGGTAAAAACTCACTTCATAAATAGTTAAGCGGTTGGGAATCTGTGCTTAAACTTCATACACATAAGTTTGAAGTTTATAAAAGTTATCTACCATTCATAACCACGATACTGCTTTACTGGAAAAAATCTATAGAATTTCAATATTTTGCATATGTATTCCTGAATTTAGGATATATATCTTCCAACATTTCTATGTATTGGCACAAGATAAAATGAAAAAAATATAAAACAAACGCTAGAGAAGTATTCTGAGGAAATGAATAATGAAGGGTATGCGCTTTACGTTGAAGTCTATTTGAAAAAGAACACAGAATAAGTTTGGGGAATTTACTTTAAATCGAGGGACTTGCGTGGATGTGTTTTAAACCAAATTAAATTGCAATATCCGTGGAAACTAAAGAGAGGATAAGTGAAGATATCGCCTGGTCCTTCGAAATGTAGTTCATCATATATTTCATGACTAATTTCGCCTAGTTACAAAAATTCCTCGCTAAGTGACAGATGAAACACACTAATTTTATTTAGGAAACATGCACCGGGAAAGCAAGTAACTGGTTGATAACGTACGTTTCTCTACAGACAACGATTTCGCATTACAGACCATTATGGATTGCACCCAAAAAAAACTGGTCGGTGTCTTGGCGCAAAATCGTTTTATATCAGTCGAGCATTATTTATTCCTAGGGAAATATTGCTTTAAATCAGCGAAGTGGGAGATAAAACTCATTCTGACTAGACAGGAAATATTCGTCCAAAAAGTTGCAATATTTCATGCGTGTTAACCAAAAGGATAGTGACATTTTCTTAAAAAAATATTAAACTGAAATCTCATCGCGTCGAAACTTCGTAAAGCAGTTCTTGGCTATTTTGCAAAAGTTTTTAATCCGACGAACCCTTCTGCCATAAACGAACTTTACATTTATTTTCTGCTATTCCGTTTTTGACTAAGAAGATAGTTTCTGGTCTAGATAAGATGGAAGCGTCGCACTCGCAAAGCACTTGTGCAAATATGCGCGTCTTCGCGAATCTACTTTCCGAGATTTTTATTAGACTTTCCTCGTGCCAAATTTTGAAATTCGTCCCTCGTAGAAAATGAGGTGGAAAGTTATTTGGCATCGCATGAGTAATGTAAAACTATCGCGAGTCGGTGGAAATTCGAAGTCGACTTTTTTCTTTACCGCCATTCTTGGCTGGAATCACGTTGAAAATAAGGGCCTTTTCGACTTACGTTGGATACAGATAGTTTGGGTTTTTGTGTTCGTGTGTTTTATCCTCTGTAACCTCTTTTATGCACTTGTAACCTCCGAGCACGTACACTAGCTGGAGATACCGAAAAGAGAAATATTTTCTGAATGGGGATCGAAAGTGGGTTTTGGGGCTGCAGGGTGAGGCATTGTGGGGGATCCAGCGTGGAGCCGGTCCCATGGCAACGCAGATCTGCTTACGCAGGGAAAAAAAGGAAAGAAATCAAATGGAAATGAAAAAGTCTTAAGTTTCAAACGAGAAATGAATTTGCAAAACGGCTGAACGAGCCAGTTCAAACAGCATAAATTAATAAAAGCATCTGAACTTGAATGAAGAACTTCACCGCTGCACTTTTCGCTTTTGAGCACCGTCAAAACGTGAAGAGCGAGAAAACTTGTAAAAAAAGTCAGTTTCCGGAAGCTTTATTCGAAATTTCGATAATTCAGCCTCGTGATACGTTTGTTTGCTTTGCATTTCTGGCAACGAAAAGTCAAACGCATTAACGTGAACTTAAGTACTATTATTTTCGTAAAGAAATAAAATAGGCGTGTGGTGTAGACTCGCTTGATTGAATTGCAGCGTTTTGCACATTTTTGCACTTGTAGCACACTCATAAAGCATTCATAATTTAATAGCTGAACTGTTTTACAAAAAAAAATCAAGAAAGTCGTGTTGCACTCGCTGTTTTTGGTTACACCGTTCTATTTTAAGTACACGTAATGCTAAAATAAAGTGAGCATATTTCCAAATCTTTTTCCAGTATAGCGCAGTTTGTTTTCCTGTATTTTAAGAATTATTTCGTAATTAAATTCAGCACCCTAAAGTCGGCACATACAGTACAATGTCTTAGGGGTTATTTAAATTCTTCTATTCATAGGGTAGGCCTACCTAACATTTGTTAAACGAAAAAATATATTTAACATTACATATAAATAGTTTTTATGGACAACTTTCTTAAAAATTAAAACTACTTGCTTCCGCAATTACAGAGCGCATTGACACAATCCATCCTGTTTCCATTAATTAACCGATTATCAACCGTATTGACACAATGTAAGATTCACGAAGAATTGTTTTGTAGTTAATTTTCAAATAGTTGGATTATTTTCCAGCATTTTTAACGTTATGAACGAAGTTTAACGTGCAGGCTTATACAGTACGTATTTAGTTTCGAAATGGTGCTCACTTTCATAGTAAATGACTAAAAAGTAGATAAAAACTACTATAAAATCGATTTGCTCTTTTACTCATTGTTTTTAAATGTCAAGATGCGAATGCTAGAACTTACAGCGCAAGACCAAGGTTAACGCAAATTTAGCAATAAGAAACAAAATGTTGTTTCGAAAATTTAAAAAAAAAGCGTCACTACTTTTTTTAAAAAAAAAGGCGATAAAAGACAAGGACGGCATGCAAGTATTTGATAATTAAAGTCAATACATTGTCTACGTAGTTGAATTCCCGTGTATAGGATTCCACTTATTACCCTTTATTGCCTCACATTCTTATCCCAAAGAAGAATTCAAATAACTAAGTGTACGAAATACGTTTTTCCTTCGTCTCATGAATAAACCAGACCCTTAAAAAACTTATAAAAGGAGAAATATATTTTACTTTTCCTATTCGGCAGCCGAACACTAATGCGTTAGTGTGCTTTTTTATGGAAGTAAAACTTCCCACTTTGCAATTTGGACCAAGAAAGTCTATTCTTAAATAACTTTTATGCTTTATATAGGACGTGCAATAATAGGATAGTGCTACGTTAGTTTTCGCCTTAAAGTTGCGCTTTCTTGTCTCGAACAATTATGTCAGCACTGTTTTTCCTTTGATTTACTGTTAAAAGCGTTTATTCCTGAACCAATTTTAGATTTGGCTTAGAGGGACCATCTACATTAGAATTTAAGCAGGAGAACAGACATTCTCAAAGTAGGCAATAGCATTATTTTACTGTGATAAGGCGTAAAGCACATACAGTGCACTGCAGATTGCTTTAGCCAACTTTGACCAATAGCTATGAAAACCATCCAATTATCCTTAAATACTTCTAAATTCACTGAGGCATTATGTGGTAAAGCTTCTCTATATATAAATTGACACGTATAGCAACGCTATAGTACATGTACAGCATATACTGTATGTTCATGCAGTGTTAATTGTCGTGTTGCTGGTAGAGCAGTTACAAGCATGCTTGTGAAGATGTCTAACTTTATTCAATATACAACAGTTCACAAAATTTCAAGTGAAATAATTTTCACACATTATAAATGTTATGCAAATAATATGTGCGGGAAATGTATTTCATGAATTTCCTATACATGCCGTTGAATTTTCATCTACTGGATGTTTATTTCTCATACTGTAACGAATAGATCTATGCGAAAATCGACTAACGTCAGAAATGTTACGTACAATATAGAATGTTCGCATATTTTTCATATCATTGGCAGAAGTGCAGAAATCGCCTGCGTAAATATGCGAGGAGATAATCTACATTTAATACGAGGTTGTTTGAATTTGCAAGAGTTTTGCAGATCCAAATACTAAAGTAAAAAACTATTTTAGCATCGTATTTACAAATAATTGCGAAATTTCGTATTTACATTGCAAATATATATATTATATATAAATACGAGATGTATGTATATTTATATACAGTATGCATGGCCGCTTACTATAGACTCGATCCTTGATCGCGTCGTTTTGTTTGCTTTACTAACGATAAGTACAGCCCGGCTAGTATCATATATGATACAACACATGATGCATTTAGTTAAAAATTGAAGATTCATATAAGCCGTGCATACGGTGCAAGGTTAATTGGGGGGAATCTGGAATTGACAAAATGCACGTAAATTTCTGAGAGACTCCTAAACGGCAAAGTATAATCCGTGAATCAGCTATTCAGCTACATGGAAAACTTTGATCGTAGGCAAATTTCTTATCGCAAAGCTTAATGCCTCAGCGTGTCCCTTGTCCAGCATTAAGAAAATCACAGAAATACATATTATTTTGATCCCAGTGTCACTCGCTCGACTTTTCCGTGACCTTGGACAGCATATTTGCACTGTGAGATGGCCAAATTAGTAGTCGTTTCAAGTTGAATAATTATTTTCTTAATGTACGAAACTCGCTTATACGCCAACTATGGCGAATGAAATTAATGTTTGTAGACGATGACGTCAAGTTAGCGCAACGCGAGGCGACTTTTGAGAAGGATCAATGCGTGCAAATGCTTTTCAGATGTAAGAAAACGACTTGAAAATATATGTGACGTCAAGTGCGAAAATCCTTTGATAAATGCTCGTAAAAATAAGGAGTTTTTATTCACCCAACTAAATTCCATTGACAAACAGGTACTAAAATGAGCGAAGCCAGCCGTGTATTTTGTTAACCTATATTTTTCTTTATCATGCAAGCGGGTCATTTGCACTCGACTTTCGAAAGTTAGTGTATACAGTGTATATGTTTCCTTTCTTTTTTATAATTACTCATAAACATGCTTGTAACGTATACTCGTTTTTATACAGTTCCTTATACGATCTCACTCCAGCTCTACAGCGAAATGAAATGCAAATGCGCTGCCATTTGCATGAAAAAGTGAAATTGTAAACAAGCTGCACCATGAAGCGCTGGAAGTCCAACCTCAAATTTTTTTTTCTTCAACAAAATTTGCAATTTCAAGACGTACATCACAAAATATAAGCCCGTATTTGTATTCCAGACCATTATTAAATGCAGTTGCAAAGCAAGGCGAAACCCAACCCAAATGTTGCATAATAAGCTAGTTCGCAGAAATAAAAAAAATTGTTTACCTAAACTTTTTAGAGCAACGATATTATGCGTTGTATAACAATGCGGAAAAAAATGTAGTTATAAAGGCAGAACAATTCATTGACATCTTTAGAATTACTGAAAATGATGTAGAAAGTAAACTAAAATGTAATGAATGTTTTAAAAGGAAATTTACGAATTTATCCTTTTGCTTTATTTTCATTACATTCATCCTTGTTCAAATTCACTTTGGTATCTGATTTCTCTACAAAATCTAACAAATCTACACCTGCCTGCGGTGCTTACTATGATAATGTCTTTCCAACTTTTTCATATGTACTGTACATGTACAATGTGCGTAATACATGTATGTTAAAGCATTGGAAAGCTCATAAGTGGAAATCCTATAGAAATTAAATTTATACTGTGTAGAATTTAATATTATTTTAATGCAATCAGTTAAGTTCTAAACTGAATATAAAATTTTCGAGCATCCAGTAGTTTGCAAATGTTCCTAAATTACACGTTCCTTGAAGAGCTACAGATATTATTCAAATTGAAATGCAGCACCTTTCCGTACTTTTCTTACGTAGTTTTTTCCTCCAGCTGGATTCCTTTTCCGCAAATGGCATGCTTCGTATATTGTATACTCGAACATAGCTATTCAGCTTGAAACGTTCATTTTCAGCTAGCAAATTTACTTGGCATGAATAATGTATATTTTGCCATTATACTGTTGGCTTCATATTTTTCCAACATGGCTGTCATCGACTCATCGTGTCTTCCAGCCTGATGACTACACGCCGGAGTAAGGATCCTCCGAAAAGTTACTAAAGTGTAATATTCAGTTGAAAACAAATGATACAGAAACTTTTTCATTCTCATAGTGCTCAATAAGACTATAGACACAACAATGTACAGGGACGTTTTAGCAATTACTCTCATATCCTGGCATCCTAAAAATTGATCATATAATCCAGTTTAATTGGCCACCGTGAAAGGCATATTTTTATCCCTCCATTTCGCCTGGGTTTTAACGATATTTTCTTGGGAGGTTAATACTCGTTTAATGGTAATGATTCTTTGCACTCCCATTTATGAGCAACATTTAACACTGCATTATTTTAGTACAAAGCCTACTTCATTGCCTTTGATCATCGCATAAAGGGACTGTGCGTGGCATTTAGGCCCCCATCATGTCAAACATTTTTACGACAAAGTAGAGGGGAAATTATCAGCAAGAGGCAATTAATTACAGCACGCAGGTAGTTGGGGAACACTAAGAACTTTGGACGATTTCTCAAATTATAATTAAAAAGTAATCGCAATTTCAGAGATCACGCTGTTGCAATCGGTCAAGTGTTCAATATAAAACTCCAATGACCAGCCAAAGAAATACAGTAATCAGAAATCATGTGGAACTGAGAATGCCGCTCCCATTTGTTAAGACATTTGCTAGGAAAATTGAAATGATCTTTTATAAATCGTAAAAACTCTTATCTATATTTTTATAAACTAGTGCATGCTGGGCTCCTTAAGAAGCCGAACAAACATTGAAATAGGTGTTATTCCCAGTTATTGTTTACCAGAACTATAATTTCTATCCAATTAATTATACCAACGTACATTTACACGTATACATGTACACTATATATCCAAAATAGTGTACATGTCTATGGCACGGTTTGTGCGCTCGTATTGCTGTCTCAGTTAATAATTCAAATATAAACATTATACAGGTAGTTGAATTCACACTGCTGCCAAAGTTGGCTTTAGAATACATTGTATTTAACTTTTGAATAGTTTATTAGTAACGTCCGTTATTTTCTTATAATTTTAAATGGCTTAAATGTATAATTTGCGTTGCAAAATTTCCCATCTCAAGGGTAAGGAAATTAATTCTCGAATTTCCCATAATCCTTTTAAATATGTGAGAAAGATGCTCATAACGAATTCAGTCCACATAATTTTGTCTCATACATGTACATGTATGCCACAATCATAACCGATGATAAAATCAAAAAAGAATCAGTCTGATATGCAACGTACAGAACATGTTATTTTTTAAATAAATAACATCAAATGTTTATAGAAGGAATGAAACATCTTTTCCTGAGGCTTATAGGCAGAAACATCATTGATTAGCCATAGAGATAGCAATATTTGTTTGATCCAATTCCTGGAGCTCATCTTTTAGTTCTAAAATATGACTCATATCAGATGTAGACCGGGTACATTTTTAAAGGAAAAGCTTTGACATTGGATTAAGCAAACCAAAAACTTATCCTAGCTCGCATTATCAGTATTAATTCTTTTAACATCGTCAGACGTAGCTGTGAGTGTTAAGACCACAGTACAGTAATCGATGTAAAGGTGAAATTAATTTATTAGAAATTAGCGTGCTATGAAGATCATTAATTACGTCAAACTACTTAATAACAAATATCCATGTCTAGACATTTTCGCCAATCTATGTATGATGTTATAAGTGATATCACACGCACGCACGCACGTACAGTGTGTAATTTTTAATCGATTGTGTTGCCGTTTTCAATCGTCATTTTCAAAACCGGCAGCACAAGAATGCCAATTTTGTCTCAAATAAGAAATTTGCCACATATTCCGAGTAACGTTTTATATATAGATGCCAAGAAATCTGCCAGCATGCACTTTGACATCCTGAAGTCCTAGTGGTAAGATAAGCTTATTGCCAAGCCAGATAAAGAATGAAAACGTTCACAGCTTTCCTGGCCGGTGCAACGAAAATATGTTTCTATAAATACTTACTTTCTTTAAATTAATAATTTTGCTATGCAGTTAAATTTTTTTCTAATCTTTTCTGCCATTTTGTCGATTATTTTGGGAACTTCATTTCCCAACCCCTTTCCGGATAATCGGGACTTCGGGAATTGTACTCATGTAGGTGCTTGATATTTTTTTAAATTAAATGATAAAATTATGAAATATAATAGAATTAATTTTGAGTACGTTCATGTGTAGCAACATGCTGATTTAAATAACGTACAGGTATGACGGCTTTCATACAACTTTCGATGAATTTTTCAGAAAGCTAGCAAAATGACATGAGGCAAATGTGTAAATATGTAAAAGTGCTTCCAACTACAAGAGCGCAGCTTAACGTTTATTCAAAATATTTTAAAGATTTTTTCCATCATCCTATGTTAAAGCTCGTGCTCAATTTCACTTATACGATCCGAATAGTCAGCAGTAATAGATACCCATGCACTTAGCTAATTGAAATTTATGATGACTAAAAAAATGTTTCATATTTAATGATTTCGACTATAGACTTATCCGAAGCAGAAACTAAACCTTTACCAGTACTTTCCCCATAATATATTCTAATTTTTTTCCCTGCCATTTTGCTTTCTCCGTCTGATTTCCTGGCAAAAACACGAAACCGCCATCGATTTTTCTTTTATCTAAGCAGTAACTCGAATGCACGAAGGCCATATTTAACGAATATTAACGAGGGACTTTTTTGAATTTTATTCAGCTAATTTCGTCTCGTTTTCTCGGGTTATTTAATTAAGCGTGATCCTCGAGCCATTAAAGATTACCGTGCATTTATTATAGCGTTTTAACGTTTACCAATTAACCACCTTTAATAAAGCTTCCAGCTGAAAAGCCATATATATATATATTACTTCGTTCTTATTTCAGCTACATGTAGCTCATTTTTAATCGCCAACCTAACCCAAATAGCAAAATTGTTTGCTCGATAAATTTTCTAGAATTCTTTAAATTCTGTAGTAAAGTGAAAACGGTACGTGTTCTTATTTCGTAGTTTATTTCATCCGACAGAATTTCTTCTACCTTCATTTAATGGCATAAACAATGGCTTTTGGCTCGCATTCCGAGCAAGCCATACTAAACGCAGCTCGTTTTATTTCTCGAGAGAAAATAAATTCAGTGCGCAAGCGTGGAAACAAAACTGGATAAAGCAAAACACTCTTTAGGAGGATATTCTCCTGGAAAACTGCACATCATGATAAGCATTTGTAAAAGCTGTTAGATTGAGAAATAAACATGGTAGAAACGTTGCAGATTAATATCATCATGCCCGTCTGACAAACAATACAACTTGTATATAGGCATATACACTGGAAATGACAAAAGCTTGGTAAATGTAAAAATGAAATAATAAGGTCCAAACTACACTGTAATGCAAAAAACGTTACTTTTCGCTAAGAACACTTAAAAAAAATTGTTTGAATAATAGTTGCTTTATGGACAAATTGATCCCTTTTAGAAAAAAAAAATAGTTTTAGACAGTATATATTTAATGCCTATGAACTTACTTCTCAGAATTGCAAGGCATGTTCAATTCTTCAGAAGAAATTAACGCACGATCATGCTCTAATGTATTCTCATTGCATTGCTATCAGATATTATCAAGTATGGCATGCAAAATTATGTACCTACAATAGCTATTTCAGGCTACGATTATATATGCAACAACTACACGATGTTATTTTTTTTTCTATCCCTCGAGCTTGCTTTTAATTTGCAGCAAAGGTTAAATTATAACTGAAGGGTATTATCGTAACGCGAATTAGGAATTTGTTTATTTTTGAGATTAAAAACTGTACGTAATATATGTTAGTGTCAAGGCGTGTAACGCACTGCAAAATGGAGCTTTGAGGTCTAGCAAGACGTGTTCTAGAATCAAGATGGCAGCTATAAGGAGATGTTTATACAACGACTTATGTATACTACTACTACGTACAGTATGTATGACTACATTGTACACTAAATGTAGGGTAGCCAATGCGCGTTCCTTTTAAACAACAGGAAGTAATACGTCAATACGGTATGGCTTTGTTATCTGGTAGCACTCTTTCATCTGCTGGCAATGGCCGACCCTCACCACTTCCTGGAGGAAAGTGAAGTTCAGGACATGGCCTACTTTAATAAAAATGTTTCTTTAGAATGACTTTCAACAAGTTTTCAACGGTAAATTGAAAGAACGGCTATTACCTCGCTCTACCCATTCGATCATAGCTAATGTTCGAGTTTTCATTTTTGTGGATATTTTATTGGTATGCTATGCAAACTTGGATTTGCTTTCAGAAAAAAAAAAACTGTCGAAACTCCAGCTTTTCACGAGATTTAAGCACCGAAAGCAGAATCAACCATACTTTAGTACGTTTTTCGTTTTACGTAGGGTCCAGTCCTTAAGTAGCCATTTTTAGTATTATTATTCCGCGAGGAACAGTTTGTGTGTTTCACCATAAATAATTAGTGGTTTACTAGCGTCTGTAATGGCTGCCTTTGCTTAACTAGACTGCAGTGGGTAGGCACCCGTGCCTCCCAGGTGACGCCAGCAGAATGCAATTCTTGCATTGTAGCCATGGCTGTTATAGTCAAAGACTATGCGTGGCCTATTAAAGAAGGCTAGCGCAGAAAAAGCAGTTGAAAATGCGAGGATATCATCAGTCCATGAAACAAGGAAATACAAATGAAGCGAAAATCGCGATGGTAAATAACGCTGGAAAAATCAATAGTGCGAGAATAAAGACGAAGCGTTGGCTACTTCAATCCTGGGCTTTTCTTCAGAGATAGCCGTTTCCTAATCCTCCAAGAACCCTAGAGAAAATTTCAATTGTCACGAAGAATTAGTTCAATGATTAACACCTATTCGTATTGACTTCCATTCATTATTTCGGTGTCTTTCCTATGGCCATTACACTCCTTGAGTGACCTCTAACTACGGAGTTAATTTCCTTGAGGATTTAACGAGGAAGTTGCGGGCTTCTCATTTACTATTCAGTCTGTGTGCATCGAATATACTGGATGGCATTTGTGACTACTTTCTGTCTCTTGTGTTCCCTCGATAAAAGTAATTAATGAAAGGTCGTTGTTAAAAATCTTCCGAAGATTTCTCAATGTGGGAAGAAAACTGACAAATTCATTAGCCGGTTTTTCTATGGACAACTTCATCGGGGAATTTAGCCTCGCAAATTGAATTAAATTTAGATTTTTCTTTTCTGTTCTTTCAAAAATATTATACCACTTGATTTATGAACAAGTTAAATAGATCTGATGGCAATGATTTTTTTTTCCTTTTAAAAAACAGTCCTATAATTCAATTATGACATCATTAAATGTTGAAGTTTGCGAAGTCGTTGGATTTAACGTCTGCTTTAAGGATTGCGGATGTATGCTCATTCTTGTAACTGTGCAGCACATGCATGTAAAGGGTACTCAGAGAGGCGTTAAATTGTGCTCGATTTGGGTACAATTCAGTGATTATGACAAATATGCGCCATTTATTTTGAAGTGCCAAGACACGTACCCAAATCCTTGAACATTAATTGGGATAACGAATTGCCAAGGTTCATGCATTTTATTTGCTGGTGTAACCTCATTGACTCCGGTCTAATCGTGTGACATCACTGTAAATTGTATTTGCTCGTGTGGTCAAACTTCAAAACCACTTTAAATACCAATGCACGCATTTCCCTCTGTATTTTAAAGTGCTTGCGTTTTGGAGATGGCTGTTTCGTTGTTTGGCATTGAAATTTGAGATATTGACCCTCGTACCGTTTGCTGTGGTTAAATGTTTCTATTGTTGAATGGTTCATTCATCACAAGTTAACTGTCGAAATTTAGAAAACCGATATTAGTTATTGGAGACTATCGATTCGGACTTGTCCTTTGAAAATGTGTAGGCTACTTATAGCATTGACCACCATAAATAGTCATACGTCTCTTTATTGCACAGAAATTCGTCAGTCTACTCTACACGTACAGAAGTTAGGTGTTTCTAAGGCAATGCAAGGTTAAGACAAGAAACGCACCAACTTAATGCACTCATCAAATTGTCGGATTTCAAATTTAAGGTAATTGAAATACGCAATTTGGGAAATCGACCACCAGAAAGTGGGTCTTAAGAGTGAAATTCAGCAGCTGAAAGTAGCACTCAAACGGTTGACTTATCGTATTGAATACTCAGCGTTGCGTGGATGCCGTTAAGTTTGTGCATAAGAAAACGTTGCTTCTTCGTGTATTTCCACCAAAACGTTAATGATGCTAATCCAGCGCCCAAGTAAACATGCGCTATTCAATTAAGCCCAGGGATAAACAAAAGCTGTAGGTCGCAACGTTTTCAAATTCTGAAATTAGCTTATTTGTTGGGCGGGTGGACTCGTTAAGGTTCTTCGAGTTGCGCAGACGATGGCTTAGTTTTATGGCCGTTTCAGTCTTTGTCTTCTTTTATTATAACGCAATAAAAGCTGCTCGAACGTACTTGTGTATTTAAGATGAAATATTGAGTCCAAGAGTTTTGAACTGACAATTTCTTATAAAAATAACTCGAGCTTGTAAACTTACGACGACAGGAAGCTTAATTCGTTTAAAAAGAAGTTGCCGTTATTCAATTATTGTAGAATTTTAGGGCATATCGATATAAAAGTAAGCGAAGTATAGGCTGATAACGACAATAATTGAGGCATGAGCTGAAATAATAGCATCCTCATTAGTTGGAAAAATTAATGTGCGTGTATACATCGTGCAGAAACACGTGAATAGTGCATGTTTATTTTTGGTATATCAATGAAGTTTCTCCAGAAAATAAATGATTCGAGTGCCTCATTGTAGTTATAGCTGACTGCTTTGGCAAAGAAACTAGCAAAAAAAGATGCAATTCTGGTAATTTCTTTAAAATAATTGAGCAAGTTGCAAAATCCACAAATCAGGTTAAAAACTAGATATGTCCCAATTTAAGATCGAGTAAACTTTTTATATCAAAATTTGACTTCTCGTTCAGACATAAAAGCCAGAAAATGGATGGTTGCCGTGACAAGCAATCTGATATTCCGTGCATTTATAAAGTCTTAAGTAAAATATACAGTAAACCACCGTGCCATTTCATGCCGCGTGATCAAACCAATAAAACTAAAGCACTCATTCCGCATCCATTAAAACACTATACTGTATACGGTCGATAAATCTAGTTATAAACTCTTAAGAGTATGCATGTTAGTTATTCAAACTCAGAACTTGAATAATAAAAATAATAAGCGCTTCATTTGAAACATATTCCTTCTCAAGGGCTCATCCTTCCATTTGAAGTGCTTAAATGTGCCGAGGCATTCCCGGAAGAGAATCTGATTCAGTTTTAAAGCTAAAATTTTCCCTACATGTACTTAAACTGTAATTCAAATCATGTTTGTTTAGGAGATGCTGAGGCCGAAAAGCCTTCAGCTTCTAAAATTCGGAATAACTAAACTGACAACATTAAAGATACAAAACAAATAAAGAAATTGCAACAAAATACGTATAAAAAACTATTAATATTATAGATTTCATTCTTAGACATATCTTTGTAATTGCAGACGTTTGCCAAGAACTGTCCTATCAATGTATAAGTGATCCATTTTATTGAGCCAAATTTTTTTTGTATACAAATTGACAAAACTGCAATTGTGATCAGCTAACTTTCTTATGTGAAACGTTGAGCAAAATTACAAAAAAGACAAAAATACGTTATTTTTTTCTCTTATCAATATAACTCTCCTAATCATACTCTTGTATATTATAATCAAAATTCATTTTTTTATTTCAGTTTTAATATACACGCTATTGAATTTTTAATATGTAATAGTCATGAAGTTGCATCACGAGCGAAATAGTTACAGTAATTGATGCTTGAAATTTCTTCACTAATTCCGTAACAGGCGTGAAATTATATTTAAATCCATATTGGATGATTCGTGCGCATGCATAATGTTTTAATCGACTATTATGCGAAGTACGAACGAACCGGAAATGAATTCTATGCTAGTTTTGTTTGCATAACCGTAATATATTGTTCCCTTTAGCATCGAATCCTGCCGAGCCAAACCGGCACTTGAAAATTATTTTGATAACGATATACGAGAGCTACTCATCGTAATCCTCGTTCACGCTGCAAATAATGCGAATTGAATATCGTAATTTCTCATTTCTCTATAGGCTGCAAATAACTTCGTGTTATTTTAATTAAAATGCTATTCTGGCATTTCGAAACTGCATTCGCGATATATCTTGTCCTTTGAGCTTGGAAAATTTATTTTACCTCCGACATTAACGACATTCTGCTCCGGGATAAACTTGAGAGATGAACTTCGTGCACGCTTATATAAACGTTGCCATTTAATACCGCAGCACTAGTTGGAAATATCAGGCAACTTAGTCAAAATCCGGATAGAATTTTTGAACGTGTACTAACAAAATCATACAGGGTGTCGTTGCAGAATCGTGCAAGAACGTTGAGCCTATGTTTCGTATGTTTCGATCATCAGGACTAATGACCTGACAGCATGCAATTAAAGAGGCGTAAACCATCGGAATAAAACGTAGTGGAATATTAGGGGATTTAGATGAGGATACTTGCAGAACTCTATCGAAAATTAATGTACATTACATAATTAAGGTTAATGGGAAAATAGTGCAGTGTTGCGGATGGTGCGCTTATATGTCTGGGCAGTCTAGATCACTAAAACGTGCATTTTTTTCCAGAATCTATTTGCCCGAGAATAGAATGAAATGCCGAATTTTGTGTGCGCCCACACACAAAAAAAATCCGATGCGTCCGTGCCGTGCGGTGGGGCGCGGTGCGTGTCGTGCCGGTAAGTGTGCGCCTACTTTTACTTTTCGTTTCGCTAAAACTGTATCAAAACGGAAAAGGGACATATCATGTAGGATAAGCACGAGATCTACGTGCATCATCTGCACGTGACGTTGTTTACTCATTTATTAGTCACCACGTGGAGTCAATTTGTGGCAAATTGTTCGCCCTTTTAACATGAAGTACATGTAACGTTACCTTTTGTTGGATTCATACAAGAATGTGAGAAAGATGCATCTTAATTGTTTCAAAATAAAAACGTGGTGAAACTTATCTTCATTTCGAGTATATCAGAGTGCAGAAGCAATGTCCCAAACGCGCCGACGAAGACCAAAAAACACCACCTGCATGGTGGCCAATTTCGACACGATGTTCACAAAATCAATAACGGCTCGTAATTTTTCTTACAAAGATCTTAGTATTTTGCTTATGATATCATTCGCGAACGTAGCAAGTAAGGCGTGAAATGCATTCTCGTATAGATGTTCTCCCGGATCTTAATTTTTCATAGGATCAAGGATGGTCTTATATATACTCTACCATAAGCAATTAAACACAGCGATGCATTCGGAATGGGTCATCTCCTTTGTATTTATGATCCTTATTTACTTTTCTGCCTTTTCCATATCCATTCTATTTCCTTTTATTAGGTTGGGATAAGCAATTTCAGTTGGTTTTCTCCTTCTTCTCGACAAATCCCATTATATACGTTTGTTTCCCAAGGTCCTCTCCTTCGCCATTTTGATTTACAATGGAACGCGTTCGAGTCTCAAGGACGTGTAATAAGATGTATAATTGTGTTTACCATGCCCATTAGGTTATGAATTATCAAATCAACATTTAACAACCCTGTTTTCGACCGTATATATAGGCTGCTAACGATGGTCGACTCGCTTCGTTTTAAAACGCAATCTCTTCTCTTCGCCCAATTTGCATGCAAATTTCTGGCTCGTGTCGGTCTTAATATGATTAACAGGCAGGGGCTCTAGGATTAATGATAAATTTTTAATACCGTATTATTCCCCGCGGTCAGAAATTTTACGACTGGGTCGATAAGTTCTGTCGTATATACTGTATATAGCCGGACGCAACATAGATGCTGCTCAAGATTGAAGTTCGCAGATTTCTCATTAAATTAATTTTCAAAAAAGTCAACATGGCCATTTTTTCACGTTGAATTTTAAAGTGAATCAAATTTGCTAGCTTTCTGATTAGCTAAGCTCCGGATCAACGGGGTGTGCCATAAATTCAAGCCGCGAGCTCTATTCCGTTTGTATATATTCCACGTTTATTCCGTTTGTATATATTCCACGTTTATTACGTTTGTATATATTCCACGTCTATTCCGTTTGTATATATTCCACGTCTATTCCGACTTGGGTCTTAGTAGTGGATCTGCTCTATATATTTGGATTTATCCATTTAGGCCACTTAGTCAACTTATACGCTACTTTATTCTCCATTTTCAAGAGCATCGCGGCGCTCCAGCCCAATTCCACTTAAGCACCTTTTAAAATCCTTTATGGATTTATCCTCGAAAGAATTTCAAAAGGATTTTGGATCCGTGGAAATATGATGAGGGGATGATGGCTTTTCTAGAATTGATAGATTTTATTACGCTTTTCAACTCGTCTTTACAAATTTTCTACTCCACGAAAGAGGAAAAACTCGCTGTAAATTTCTCCTCCATTAAATGCTATTTCTAATGCCGATTTGCTGCTCGGTTAGCCGCAAAGAGCTTTCGTTTATATGATATTTACACTAATTCGTCGCAATTAAGAAAGTCAATAAGTTGGCAAAAAAACAAACAAACAATAATTAGAGTATATATAGTCAGGCCTGAGCAGCTCACCTGCGTGTCCTCTATTTGGCAGTTGAATGTTCACGTGGAAAACCACAGTGCATGCACTCTTCGTTTGTCAATTACACGGTAACTTTTAAAATGTCCCTGACTTTCCAATACTGCATGCTGTCAGAAAAGATGGCGAACTTGACAGCTTCACGAGGCTGAAGTATACGTAGATTTTAGGACTGGCAATTTTACGAAATCAATCCAACTGTTTCACAAAATACAGTATAGCGAACTAAACGTGGGGTATATGTGCTCTACTTTAATGTGACAGGTTTTGCACTTGTTTATACACTGTATTTTAATTTCAAGTTTTTGTACATTGTAATAAAACTTCTTAAGATTCCCCAGCGAATTTCCAGCCAAGTTTTTAATTAAGCCGGCTAGCTTTTATTGTTTTCTCAATGTCGGTTTAAATAAAAATGAAAACTTAATGTCTGGAAAATTCACGAGCGTTAAATATTATTTTAATTCGTTTATTTTATATGCACAAATTTCCCCCCCCCTTTTTTCTTCTCATAATTTGTAGTCTCTCGCGTGCATTTTTGATACTTCGGTTAGGTTTATCCTAGAGCTTTTCTATAAACTCTGAAACTCGACGTTTTCTGAACGTGGTTTTTCGACTGAAAAGCGAAACTGAGCAGCGATGCGCATACATTTATGAGGAAGAATAAACGTAAAGAAATCAGCCTATCTTGTGTTAGGGTGCGAGCACAAAGAATGCTTACTTTCGACGTGTTTCTTTCAGCTTCTTGTTTCCAGCTTTGGAACGCACAATGAACGCTGATATCAGCGTGATGGTCAGTGTGCTTGGTGGCGCCGCTGCATGCTTTGTGTCAGCTGAAACATTCCGCGTAAAACCTTCCACATGCGCAGGACACGTTCTTACGGTACATATATGCATGGCTGCACTTTTGACCAATAGTGATCTGTTATGTGCCACTCTGTCTTAAAAATCTGCTTTCAGATTTCCAAAGCTTATTAGCGCCAGAGTTGGCAGTAGTTTAAAAATTTTGTTATTCAACTAAATTTACAACTAACAAAATAATCATTTATTAGTTGCGGGTAAATAACAACTAAAAATGTATAGTTGTTATTCGCTATAGTACGCAACTACTTTTTATAACTTTTTTAATTGTAGTTGAAAGAGCAACTAAAACTATTCTAGTTGAGAAAAAATAGTTGCCAGAAAAAATAACAACTATTAGTTTATTCGTAATTCAACTAACATCTATAGCAGCTAATAACTAAAATTTTTTCAGTGTCATTTAACAATTACTTATTTTGCTATTTATTGTTACCGGAAGTCTGTAACGGACGTGTTTGGGCATTCTGCAGGTCGACAAAATATTTTGAGTCTAAAACACTCGCACTGTTATACTAAATATTCAATATTTAGTCTCTTCTCTTTTTTTAAATGATATGCCTGTGTAAATTATCTTTCTTAATACATGAAGATCACAAATGTGATAATTTCGTCACACATTCGAGTATTAATATTCTTTTCTAATTTTATGCTTCAAATAAAAACGTAAATGTGATGAATTAATGAACTACCTATGGTGTTTTTGATACCTTTTTTTATAAGCAAATAATAGTATTATGTTTTTATAGAAGTTAAACCTCATAGGTAATTCATCACAATTACATTTTTATGTAGAAAAGATTATAAAGAAAGATTATCTACCAAGAAATATCATTCTAAAACAAACACACGATATACAGGGTGTTCTGTTTTTTATGATTTGTCCAATATCTTTTAAAATAAAGAGTAAACCGTAAAAGTTATCAGAATACAAGATTAATAATATCAACTTGCGTTTTAAATTATACAAGAATGAAGGGCCCCCCCGGTCCCCTTAAGGGAGATCTTAGGGTCCCTTTGTAATTTTAAATGGGGACCACTATTATTGTTTGCAGATTATGAATCTGCACTTTAAACACAATTAGTTGTCTAAAAGATTTTTTGGCATTATCTTAGATGTTGCTGTAATCTCTGAAACTGTATACATTTTGAGAAATTTGCATTCTACCAAAAAATGTCATAGATAACAATGTATGTAATAAAACAATAATTATGCAAAACATAACTTGAATAAGTTTATGATCATAATAAAAAACAATTTCTAAAAGAGGTTTCTAAACTGCTGAGAACATGCAACATCATATTATTAATGCATTCACCAGTAGTCTGGTCACTTTTGGGATTTAATATTTATTTTAAAAGATATTGGACAAACCATGATAAACGGAACACCCTGTGTACTGTATATTTGCTATTCATGAAATTGATAACAACACCACAAAGTACTAATAAATAGAAACTTGTTTTGGTGGAAAATTTCCATTTTAAACTGAAAACATTCTGTCGACTTTCAGAAATACTCGAAATACATTACCTCTGCTACAGGCTTCAAAATGATTTCTATAAGGGACCTTGAAGGATTGTTATTCTTAGTTGACGAATATTAGTTAAACTAACAATAAACTAAGTAGTTGTTAGTCGCCAGTACAACTATTTTTTTTCAACTAAAATAGTTTAGTTGCTCTTGCCAATACACTTAAAATAGTTACAAAGAGTAGTTATGTAGCCTACCCACAAATAAGAAATAGTACATGTAGTTTTAGTTGTTAGTTGCAACTAAACTCTAGTAATATTGTTGTAGTTTAACAACTATTAGTGTCGAATAATTTTTGCCCAACATGTGCACTGATTAGCGCTTCTTGTAAGCTCAGCCTGGCTCACCAGGCTGAGAAAGCCTGGCTTTCTTTGTGTGCGCCCTAAGAACAAAGCATGCTGCATTCTTATTCTGCTTGGTGACGCTAGTGTATGCAGAGTGGTAAGCGCCTTTAATAAGCATTTTTTGTGCTCGCACCCTTACGAATCAGCATGCATTACACAAAACATGCATTTTTGCATTGCCTAATTTTTTCCATAAGGGTAAGTGTCGTGCGGAAATGAGCCGAATTTTAGACTTTCACAACGTTGCGAAGGAACGTGCATTCCAACAAATCGTGAAAGTTCAAAAACTGGGCCAAGGAGCGTCGTAGATATTTAGCATGACCCATGATGTCAATGTCCGCAAATGCATGCAAGCGTGGGTGTCGTCCAAGAACACTTAATGTCGAAAGTGCCACCTAGCGAAAAACGATTTAAACGTCAGGGCCGAGTACGGTTCGCTAGCTTCGGTGTTTTTATTCCTAAATGATGATGAAAGGGGAGCACTTTTCTGGCACTTCGGAAGTGCTGTTGACTTTTTGAGCCAGGCAACGCAACGTGCGAATCTGCGCTTTCAGCCTGCGTCAAATTAGTCAATCGGTTTGGGCTCGGGGATTTATTAGGGATTATTGCGAGCAGACACGAGCGAGCATCATTATATAAGCCTGCAGTTGAAAATGTAACGCATGCATCCATCGAGCGTCATGTCTCTCGTTCAATCGCCTCCATCGACGCTTTCCGAAACTACAGCGTCATTTCCCGGTCTTAGGGCTCAATAACAAGAGTCTGTTGTTTCCGGTGGCAAGACAGCCTCATAAAATAGCCATTACTCAGCAATGGGAACGTTGGAAGGAATTTGAGCGACGTCTGCAAAAAGGATGGCCACCGTTGGATTACCTTACGAACGAGCATCCAATTCAATGGACATGACGACCCGCTGACCAATGGCGAGCTTCCTCCGTCCATGCACACACGCTTTTTCAGAAGGATTTTTGGATGCTGCTGCTGCTGCTCTTGCTGCCATGGCAACTGCAGCCGAGCAGATTTCCTTCCCTGATTCTTAACTGATGGCGGCTATGGCGAAGAGAAACGCATCTCCTTCGGGATGTAAAATGAAGCTAAGAAAAAAATTATTTGCAGCTGTTGACTATATTGCGCCGCTCAAGCACGACAATTATTTAATATTGTTATTGTAAAAGACTTCCGTCGAAAGTGCACGAGGACGTGGATGCGATGCAAGGAACATGTACTTTACTAAGATATAGCTAGGCCTAAATTTTAAGCTATAGAAAAAAAAAAGCAGGGCGAGTTAAATGGCGGGGCTGCGATCAAATATTGATCGAAGGCGATATACATCCGTACAAATTCGCAGAAAAAAAGTCCTCGATTTTTAAAGGAAAACGCGCGAAATCGGGAGTTTTTATTCCCTTATCTATCGTCCGTAATATGACAATGACCGTTCGTGGAAGATGTCCTGTAATTGCTTTTAAGATGTCAAAGTTTTTCCATATTTTTTTTTTCGTATTACAGTCGGCTCGCGTTTTTACTAAACTGTGGACACCCCAATATATAGAAAGCTTCTACAGTAAGTGGGAATGGCATTAAGAATCAAAAAATCAATTTGCCCTCAATATTGTTTTAATTTCAAAAAATAAACAAGGACACAAATATTTGTTGCTTTTACTTATTTATTGACATCGTTATATGAAATCGAAATAATTTTGATGTTCTCTTTTACTCACTTGAAAGATATGAAATCTAACTAAGATGGGGGAATTCTCCATTCATGAAACAATATCACTCTATGAGGAAATTATCTTGGAAATGGAAAAATTTGTACATATATGTAGCATAGAGCGAAAATTAACAATAGATCTATGGAATATTTTTCGAGATCAACGCAATAGTTTGTAAATGTTTCGTAAATGGAAGATGCGTAAAAACACACCATTTGCATTCATTTCCCATTTCTGCCCCCTAAATAATTCTTATCCCTTAGAGTTTCCCCAGAAATATCTTAATTATACCCTGATCACTAAAATTCAAACAATATAGCATACTTGCTGATACCAATGCAAGGAAATGTTATAGATTTGTAGATTATTAAATATAAGCATGATTATAAATGGCAAAAAGATTTTATAGCACAGTATTTTATGGTAATAAAAATGGGAAATGCATGTAGATAAGGTTTTTTTAATTGAAAATTTCTTCTTCAGAAGTTCTTTCTTCAATTGCACCCTTTAATTTATTAGTTTCGAATGACTTGAAATTCACTCATTTTTTTTTCTAAATCACAATTTCAGGTCCTTATAATTCCCTTGATTATTCCAGGTCGGGCCACCCGCTACGTATCTCAATATCTCATTCACGCTTATAATAAAAACTGCCACCCGACAAGGTTATCTCGCAAAATGATAACACAATAATGCTATTGTTTAACTGCGAGTCCTTGTTTACATCAATAAATCGCAACTATACGTAAGGTTCATGTTTTGTCACTTTTTAATAGTGCCGCCTTTGTAAATACTGTAGGACGAGACACTAAATATAGATTCGAAAATAAGTTAGTACTATCGTGAATGCGCTTCTCAAAAAATAACAGCTTAGCTCGTATTAATTCCATAACAGAAACAAGCACACAAGTTCATATAATAGCATTTTGTTTTGGAAATTTCTCTTTCTATGGTAACAGACGTGCACATAAAATACGCCCCGTGACACGTATTTCGCGGGACAAATTCATCCTTTTCCTATAGACACCATTTATGATTGACCCCTTTAGAGCTTCATTTATTTCGGAAACAATCCGTAAATTCCCAACGCTTTTCGTAATTCTTACATAATTTAATGATATATGAAACCTTGCCAAAGTCGTATTATTTACGACAACGGTTATTATTCATAAGCAAGCGGAGGGATCAAAGAAAGAATAATAATAATATAAAGGACAAAATATGATTTAATAAGTTTTGATTCATATTTTGATTTCTTTTGTTTCATTGCTGCTCATTAATGGAAATTGGCATTCGTTTGTATTGGAGTGTCTATACTGTAAGTCTAAAGCAGGGCATGCAGCGTGATCTATGAGAAGATAATTTAATTGCATTAATCATTGTTCTATTTTTTTTTTTTATTCATGCGACTGCTCATCGATATACCGGGTGTCCCATTTTAAAGGATCCACTGAAATATCTCGGGAGAAAAAAGCATTTTACGAAAAGAAAAAAAAAACTTCTTGGCCAAAGTTGTTTGTATTGAACATCGTTATCTACAAGGGACCCCCTATATATGTTATCACGCCTTCAAATGCTACGTAAAAATACCGTAGTGTAATGTTCCAAATAACAAACATTGACGTACAGTATCACAGGCGCCATCTTGTGACCCGCTTCAAAACAAACAACTTTTGTCTAGAAATTTACAGAATTTTTCTAGATGTCAGTGGATTCTGCAGAATTTGAACACCCAATATGCAATGTTTAATGTACAGTATCGATCGTGTCATAAGTCGAAGAGTACTAATTTGTTCATGCCAGAAATCATTGACACTTCAATGTTGAACTTATCTGATAAGGTTGTATACTACAAGAGTGTGATATATTTCAAGTTTTATGTGGGAACAACTCTTTGGGATGCCACTCGTGATGGTGACTTTTGAAAACACGTGACAAAACTGTTTTCTCGTTGAATTGTCAGTTTTAAGCGATTTTCTTATTTCGTCTTTAATAATTTTTTGTCATTGAACAGACTTAGGAATATCAAATCTTATTCTGATCTTCAAATGCGTTGTTGTCCAGACAGTCGGTCATTGATTTTTCGCCAGCCGATGTAATCCGCTCGTTTATATCAGACGAGACACGTTACTTTTATTAAATATTATAGATGCAGCAGTCTCAGACACTCCCTGTGATTCCTAAGAATACAACAAAAGCTGCTTGTTTTGGCAAGATGTAGAAATCAACAATGGGAAATACGTTTCACGTAGCGTCGTCATGGATCGTTTGTGCCGTCTAATCTTTAAACATTTCGACTGAAATACGGTAATTCATATTTCAGATCAGTTTTAAAGTATGATCAACGACTGAGAATAAATAAAGGCATACAGTATGCCAAATTTAAAGCCGAAAACGTGAAAAAAATTCCAGGCATGCAGCCTAATGGATTTTTCGTCATAAATGTGCTTATGGATCCGTGCGTCGGAAGGTTTGGGCATTAAAAGGCACGAAAGCGCATCATGCACGCATAAAAAATGAGCTTTTTTTCTTTTATCATTATATCTCCTTATTATATTTTCAATTTGATAGTATCTTCACACTCGCTGGCGCCAATTACTCTCCTAATTATTACACGAGATTGTGGTGTGCCTATACATTCTCACGCAATTGCCTTGGCTCAAATCACGTCAATGACGTATACGTCCCAGTTTCAGCTGATATTCTTAAACTAGGCTATATGAATGTCAGTGTAGTATTTTTGAGGGAGAATATAACAGGAAATGCATCTATGAGTCCAATATTCACTCTAGAAATATAAAACATTGAGTTCTTGTAGTCATTCCTCGATTCACGAATAAGCTACATGTGCATGTACATGTATATGGGCAACGACAATGAAAGGAATTTGGCGCCTACATTTGGGACAGTTCTTTGACCTCATAGCCATGTGGAACGTGGTGTTGAAGTATAGTATGTAAGGTATGAACTACGGTAGTTTATTTAAATAGGCTACATTTGATGGCACCGATGGAATAAATATACTGCTCAATATAATAAAAGGACTATATGCAAAATTGATGGATGTGAATTGCATGATCCTCTAATTATGTTGAGCCGTATATATACTGATTTATCCCAAAAATTCTTTTAAACTGATTTGAGGCAACCACGTGCATAATGTCACGATGCAACCACACTGGAAAAAACAGAGGGCCTTCTTCTGTATATGTAACGTGACTCATCTGTTATCTGGTCACTTTTTAAGATACACTGGCAATGTAAAAATGGCAAAAAAGATACACACTGGTCACTGTACACATTAGACAGGCGGTCACTGGTCACTATACAGAGAATTTTTATGAAGGAAATGTACACTATAAAAAACAATACACTAAAAGTAGTCAACATAAACAGGTGGTCACTTTTCCAGGTTTTACTGTACATGTAAGTGCATGTTGCCAGAAACATAACATGTATGTACTTTAATAAGTTTGTTTCCGGATGCAAAAAGTTCGTCTGTTTTCTGCAGTGTGGACGCAGCTTTAGCTAAGATCGAACTATTTACTTCAATAAGATAACCTATTACATTTATTTATCTAAAAAACAAAAGAAATAAAGGTGTATATTAATATCCATTTTATTACTTTTTCTATCATTTACCTTTAAAATTGTTCTTTTATTCCTTGACCATGATATGAAAGTCAAAAATTTGCAAACATGGACGAACATTTAACTTTCATAACATGCTAATAATAAGCTAATCCTTTTTTTGCGCTTAGGCCTACATGTATCGATTTGAAGTGATATACATGTAAAGTTTGAAAGATACTGCATACGCATGAAGTCTGCATATTCAATAGGGCCAATTTTCATTATGTCAATATTTTTCAAGAGTTTTTTAACGAGAAATTGTAGACTCCGTGTTTCGACGGTCCCATGCATATAGTGATATAGGAAGCGGTCTTTCGACACGACCGTGACTTTTTAATGGAAAATGCCTGCACTTTTATAATGAATAAATGATGAATAGGTGACGGACTAATTTATAAACTGTCTCGTGCATGCATGCGAGAAAAAGCGCGTCTGTACTGTCTCGAGGGCTTTCTTCGTTGATATGATAGGAGAATTTTCAGCGACCGACTAGTCTTTCAGCAGCAAAGCCCATCGCTTTTAACCTTTTGTCTTTGCAACCGTTTTAATGAGGCTCGCTTCTGGAAATGGTTAATCAATGCAAACGCGCATTTTGTATGTCCTTGATGCGCGCACTAAATTTGATGCCAAGCTTTCGGAATTATGTCAATAAAATTTGAAAATGTGGTATTTACTTTTTATCTTTTTCTGATCTGGAGCTTATGCGTGCTAGTTGCTCTTACTTTATTTGGTGATGAAGCATTAAGGGTCTACACTAAAATATGTATATATATGTACATACGAAAAAGAATTTTGAAAACGTCAACAGAAAAACTTTTAAGATAACGTTAGAGGAATATTAAAGTGTGCTGGGAAGAATATAAAGGCATTATACGCCTGCGATTTTTTTTCCTTTTTTTTGCATGCTGTTCATAATCCCCGAGTATTAAATTTCTTAAGTGAAAATGCTTTCTTCACTCTTATATAACGTTAATCGATAGTGGAAAAGGATGTTTGAAGATAGGACTATCTATGTAGACTTTGTGCGAGTTCCAAATTACGGCTTGTATTGTTAGGAACTTAATTTTCTTGTTTAAGAAACGGCCGTTAAATGGTGCCCACAAATAATCCTGAATGGGGCAAAACAGGTAGGGAAAAAGGGCAAGGAGATGGAAAATGGCGAAGATAATGTCCCTCTGTTGCAATAATTCAAAATTACCACCCTAAAAACAAATTAAGCCAAGAATCCAACGTGATCAAGAAATGCTCGTTACGTTTTATCATTATGAGAAGCTTCATCATTCCTTATGCTCTAAACGTGATCTGATAAAAATAGCAAACGGATTTTATTTGGGATGCAGGGGTTATGGAGGATGGAAGGAATTGGGAAGAAATAAAGGAGGAGGCCAGCAATTTACTCTTATACGTGTCTCCCTTCCTAACCATATAATCACCAAAAGCTAAGGTATGCATATAGCCTTTAATTAGATGAAAAGAATTTGCCAAGTTAGGCTCGCTATCTGCGAGCATAGGCATAGAAAGTATAGAATATATAGAGTAGTAGTATGGGGGAGCTGATACGGTACATGGATAATCAAAATGAAATGCCTGGCTCTGCATCAATCTCGAATATACGCCGAGCATCGAGATTCTATAGCAATAAAAAGGCGCATCGCGGAATTAATTATCAAAATGAAATTGTGGTTTGGTTGTCGAGTGAGAAATTATTTTTAATTATCGTCTTAATGCTCGCAATCAAAGTAATAAGAAAAACTGTATAATTGCTTCGGGATGTCGGTGTTTGAGACACGAAAAGGGAGCAAGGATCGATCGAGAGTAAAAGGCAAATTCAACTTGCGAAGCTTATGGCTAGATGGCGCTTTTGTTATTTGAAAACGAGGAATTTTTAATTAGAAAAATGAGTGCAAGATTAGAAATTTCTTCAATTAATTGGCTTAGCTTATATGGTTAGCAGGCACAAAACCATAAACATCCGTTAAATTCTAGCTAATGATCGCTGCAAAATGTTGTTACATTCCGGATAAAATTCATTATCCTTTGTTTCCGTGTATTCTTCGAAAAAAAACTATCGTTTTGTAGTACTTTTGGAATATCTTCATTGTTATAAGGCACAGAATGTTCTCGACAATTTTTTATTTCCAAAAAAAAAAGATGAGGAATAACGTTAGTTTTGTGCTGTTACATTGTATAATGTGGAATCTGAAGGATCCACATACAGTATACTGTGATTTTTATACGAGTTGGTATATACAATGCATATTAAAACAAGAATACTATCGTTGATAAAATGTTCGTTGATTGCAAACATTATATTGTGTCAATGAAACTATATGTTTATTAGGAATTTCATAGTGCCGCGTGGCGTTACTATAATAACTTTAATCGAGGGTGAAAGATTTAATCTGTATACAGTATGTATAGCAACGTCTCGTTAGAAATACAAATAATCTTATTTATCTTCACTTTGAAATAAAATTGTGCTTGTTCTCTAGGCTATACTATACATTTCTGTTTATTATGCTAGATATTTAAGAGATAATCACAATTAGGCAACGAGCTTATCTCTGTAAAAGACTATCTAATTTATTAAAGTGCAAACATGAAAATATTCCACAAATCAAATCATAGGCCTACATGTAATTTGTGAACTGACATGCATGGCACTTTATAGATTATGTGCTAAATTATCATGAAATGACACATTTCCGTGACAGTGTCCACACATTTTTTAAATAACATAGTTTCTATGCTACATATGATTCCAGAAACAATGCAGATACTGTATGTATTAAGAAGTTTCTTTTTGAAGAACTTTGTATTTCCATCAACAGCGGAATTTTTTTGCTATCTCCATGGGCCAACTCGGTGAAAGAGCTATAGACTCCTGAGACACATTAATTAACAATTAAAGATGTAGCGTATGGTCCTTGTGCGGTCATTAATGCAATTGTGCCTAGGAAGTTACATTGAAATTAAGTTGGAGTATCTCGCTACAGTGGTGCGCAAAAGTGAAGAGCAGCTAAACGTAACATCCTTTTTTTTCTGTTGATTTTTCCTGGGTAATAGCTTTTGTGCGCATAGCTACGTGTAAATCGATACGTGCATGAGCGCGCGTAATTTTATCGATAAAATATAAAACAAGGACATAAAAAATAACTGTTTTCAACCGATAGGCCTGCAAACCTAGCATAGGTATAAAGTATATAAAAAAAGCCTGCTATACTGTATTGTAGGTCTAAACGTCAATATACAATATCTGGTTTGGTTGTTCAATATTAAAGGATGAGGCATTCTTACATTTTTAAGTTAAACGAACACTAAACTTGTGCAGACTAGGTAGTTGTTACATAACGTAATAAGGTGGTATAAATAACTACAATGTCAACTTAACACGTGTTATCAACGAAATTCAGTGTATGAGGAATTAGCGAACCCGGGAAAATTCTTACAAATTTTGTTAAAACGGACTTTTACTTACTGCATACAGTAGATGTACATGTGCATATATTTAACAAATGTTCTGCATTTGTATCGTTTTAAGGCCGTCACACACGGGTAAAGTTGTATCTGGAAATTTGGCAAGTTTATAGGCGTGTCCGAAAAGTCAAGCGCATATTTCTGAGCTATTTACTAACCATGGCTTTAAAAAAAATTCAAACAAAGTAATTAACTTAATCTGTTTTTATAATTGACAAATTAAGACATTTCATTTCTTGTAATTCACATTCTAAAAAAACAGAACTTTTTGAACATGCCGTATTTCCAAGTATAACTTTCCTCGTGTGCGACGGCCTTTAGAAAATGTCCAATATGGACTTCATTTTAATTTATATCAATATTTTATCGCACAACCTACAGATTTGTGTTTACTGACATCATATAGTTTATTTATTTAAAGTTTGTCAGTGTTAGTTTTAAAACTGTCCTAATTCCAAGATTAAAATTTCCAAATCATATTTCACTATACAGCTGATATTTTCATATATGAAATGGTATCGATATAAATGTATTCATAACGACTTAAGCTGCATGTGCTTACGTGTAATTATGATTACGATTAAAGTTTAATTAGCAATACTGAAATTACTAGTTTTCTACTTTAAGAATTTTCTTATATCATTGCGCAAAGATCATATTTTTTTACCATCTTCAGCGGTGCTAATTCACTTTCAGGTTTATAGGATCAAATCGCGCCATGAAAGCTTTTTTATACAAACAAAAATAACATTACTGGTGAGCTCAGTAAGAAACAGACTTAAATTCCTATATTTGAACAGAGCATTTATTAAATGAAGAAGAAGACGACCCATGGATATATGAAGCCCGTTAGGAAATCTATTTTTATTGCGACATTCAGATGTCTTTTGCTCGCAAAAGGCATGAGGGAGCCTCAGGATCAGATCAAGATAGCTTTTTACGAAGATGCACTGAGCTAGGCGTATTTACTTAAGAAATATTCGTCAAAAAATGGGAAAAAATGGAGTAATCTTTGCCATTTCTATATATTCTCGCAGTTTTACCGCGGGGCATCGCTAGAAATATATCCGATGCAGTTGACAAAAAATGTTTTGGGAAATGGATTATTTGCACATTAGTTCTTCTCTTTTCGAACCTTGCTATTTTTCAGAGATGCGCAGCTAGTATAGGCAAAATTCACTTCCGTACAAAGAAAAGGCATTTTCGTAGCTCATTCACGAGAATAGCACAGAGTTCTTGCATATTTATGGAGGTGAGTATCGTCAGGTTCAGCGCTAAAGGCAGTGTTATTGCATTTAGTGAATATACCGTTGGGCAAAAATTAGTTGGCAATTTAGTTGCAACTAATATTTGCACATTTAACTGTACAATTGAAGTGGACACGCTAGCATCTTTAGTAAAGGCTGGAACTAATATGAAAAGAACAGATGCTTATTGAAAATTAATTTTAAGTTTATACCGTACCTTTCTAATTTGAGTTTGCTTTCGTTACATCCATATTAGTAGCATCCAGGATACCAAAATGAAATGATCCGATTACAAACTGGCGCCATTACACAAATAAATATGTCTTTCTAAACGGTCAATATAATTTAGTCGTTTCACTGCTAAGTTCTTGCAACATTTCAATATATGCTGCAAATACGAAAGTTCTTAAATTGTAAGGCGTGATCATATCTTGCTGAGACAAACAGTATTCTGTGCAGGATTGCATATTTTGTGGTCAAGCGATTCTAACTGACCGAGGAAATGTGTGATGCATGAGATGTGGAATTTTAGTGCACAGCGAAAAGTATCCCCAGGCTTATGAAAATTTATATTTAGACATTATAATTGTGGCACGCTAACTATAACAAATGGTGAAAGCATAATTTCGATGCTTTGGGAAAGAAACCCCATCAAATTCCAGTTTATACCCGCGGCCATTGATTTTAAGTCATGTAAATAAACATTAATGGAAATCCATGGGAGTCTGGACTTCTGCTCGCCTGATTCAGTCTAATCTGATGCTATTTATTCAGGCGGTGCAGCTGCTTCTATAAGCCCCAATAAACATGGTTGTTATCTCACATTTCCGTTCATGACCAATATCGCGTCTAGGATTAAAATTAGATAACGGTAATTAGGTTATTATATATTCCTCGAAAAACTGCGCAGTTCATTGAAACAAAACTCAATTTATGAATAAGCCTATATCTTGACTTTTTTTTAATATAATATTCTCTCGCAGCAAATGTAATGTATTGCACCCCACGCAGTTTTTAAACGTAATTTGTTTTTGTTTATGAGAAACAATAATATACTAATTACGGCGAAGTTTGTTTTTTTATAGACGCCATAAAAACGGGTCAAATTAGTTTTTTATTAGCAATTTTGCGAAGTCGAGGTTGCGTTATGAAACTTTATAAGATTGTACCTAGTTTCGGCGCAATGCACTTATGGCCCATATGAGTTTTGCATAGGCGCATATACACTTCAGCTAAGCATTTACTCCGAATTGTGCAGCAAACCTGGCATGGGCACCTCCAAACTCTTCCATACTACTAAATATCGCATTTATCGTATCTCTTTGGAAGTGAAAACAAAAATTCGAACTTTTCTGCCCAATGTATGGAGGGATGGTAAGCCTATATTATACCTTATGCGGCGAAGCATTAATTTTCATCAAAAACCAGAAGCAAACGTGTAAGTAAGTAAACCCCATTTAGATTAATTTTATGCTAGTCGTATTTCTGGCTCCTCTTTCCAATTAATCAAGTGCGTTATTTTTATACTGTTGGGGTTTAATCTACTAGACAAATTTATGAATACGGGTAACTCGCAAAAGTTTGAGTATCTTATGTACTTTTACCGCAATTTTACGGAATTTATTTTGATCGGGGTAAATATAAATGCATGGAAGCCATTTTCAGGTGACATTTGAGATTTTCCCTAAGCCTGTTAAAGTATTTTTTTTTTCATTTTGAATATGAAAGTTGATTGAGTGTTCGTTTGAAAAGTAAACATCTTCAATAAACGTTACCTTAACAACCATTCTTCCTCTCTCTCGTTTAATTTTATGGGATTTGTTCGTTTTCCATACTAAGGAAACTGGGAATAAACAGAACTACAGCGTTCATATCATTGCTCCTGCTGCCCCTTACAATGGCAGCCATGCAAGCTTTCTTGTATTCATGGTTTGCCAACCTTAAAGGGGCAGTGTCATGTTATAAAGCCTGTTTCTGGATTCTAAAATCTGGGGTCTGTTCTTTGAAGTGCTTAAAACTTAATTTTATTATGGATTCTTAACTTGTAAATCTACAATCTGTGCCAATATAAGGAATTTACATGTTTGTGTTTCTTTAAAATGAAATCATTAGTAAAATTAACCAGAGATAAGCCAGGATCATTTATTTAAAGCCGGCTAAAAGTTAATAAATAGCGCCATAAGTCCTTTTTCTGGTGCCCCCCAACGGGCAAATTTTGTAAACCCAGTTAGTTAAAAATCCCCAACACTTGGGAATAAATGCCTCGAATGGGAACACCCCACTGGGAGTTTATCATGATTATTCATTTTAAAAAAAGCTGATAAAAATAGCATTAATTTTGTCGCAATATCGCCACCCAAATACATAACAACGGCGCTTTCGGCTATTGCTTATTTCCATGAATTTTATTTTATCAAGGTCTTAAAGTAATGGAATAAAATAGCGACTGTTTCGTGTAACTAATTGGCAGAATTATAGGGGCTTATTTTCCTCTTTGTCAATCGTATATCACGTGCTATTTTCTCGTAATGGTATTAAATTGGGAGTTGATAAGTTTTTGTTTTTTCAATCTAAAAAAATTCAAGCGATTAATCCTGATGTTTTCTAGCATCCTTCCACAAAAAACGCCGTGTTTTTTAGACCACGATCTTTTTCAGGATGAAAATAAACCTTGAGTAGCTGCAGCTTTTTTGTCCCTAAAAGGACTCTATATAGCTTAAAATAAATTGCAGTTGAGCTTATGTGGATGAGACTTCGTCATGGAAATTGATCGATACGTGTAATGTGAAACTAAGATAAAAACAAGTATTGTCTATCTTCATCTGAAATTTGGAAGGACAAAAGACTATTTATTGAACTTCCTCCAAAAGGATTTTTAAACTGAAAAAGACGTTCTGGGACGTGCTGTCACCTCCGAAAATCAATTCAATTTTTCCCTCTATTTCTCTCTATATCCGGAATTTAGGTTATGTCAAAGCTGTAATGCTTTTGTAGCTAATTCTGAAGATACACATGTTTCACTTCAGGCGTTTATACTTTATTTCTCTCGGAAAAACTTTTTTCTCTGCAATTAGGCAGAAAACTTGTCGGTTCGAAAATTTCTAGTTTCTCTTTATATAAAATGCTTCTTGTCAAACGTCAGATGAAATTCACGGAGTGAAATATTATTACATGTAATATTTATTTTACTTAAACGTGTTTATTTTGTCATAGTTAAATAAATTCTAACTTAAAAAACAGCTTTTTTTGTAATAGACACATTGTATTTAAATATCAAGCGGATTTTTTAAAACGTTTTTAGTCACAATTATTTATCCTTTTTTTAAATTTTATTCTGTGAAACCTAACGGCTATTGCATGGTTGTTGGAAATATCAGATTTAGTATTTGAATAATTTTGAGCGGTAAGCATCTCGTATAAATCATGCATAAGTCAAAATAGCTCGTAACTGAAAAATATACATGTATCTTTAAATTGTATACAGTATATACGAAAAAGCCAAACTTCATTTTAACTTTTAGGCCTGTGAGATTTCTTCTAACTTCGTTTCTTTTTTATTTCCGAAAAGTGCTGAAACTTGACAAAAGCAATCCCATCAAAGGGGAGGATAGCAGTTGAAAAAAGCCTCGGTAGGACCCACTTATACGACTGACTTTATTTATTCCGTTTTAGCGTCTTTCTGGGATTTCGTTTAAATTCAAAAAACTTTGGCCCAAATATTTAAATGCGAAATTTCTGTACCCTTAAGATAACAGAAATGTAAATGAATCCCTTCATAGCCCACGATTAACTTGATATTTTTGCGTAGATTTTAACCAACATTAACATAAAATAGGGCCATTAGGCAAAATCGTGTCTTTTTTATGCCTCCACCCTCCAATTTCTATGCTCTATTAAATGTTGGAGTTGGGCCGGCACATTCTACTTTCGGAATTTATTTACCGGAAAAAGTTAGGGAGTTGTTGTTTTTAGAGAGAGAGAGAAAATCATTACTTGCAAGGACAGTTTTGCTGCCTAGCTACCAAGTGCTCGAAAAATTGCCGTTAAACTAAAATGGTGCGAAGTTAGGGTAAAATGATGCGACTCTTTTCAAGCTATAGGCTTATTACATTCGCTAAACAATGTTGGTGAACCTTAAGAATGAAAATGGGAATCCATTATGAGGAAACCTTTTATTGATTCAGATTGTCACTTATCATTACTGACTTCAATAACTTCAGTTGGAATAACTGCACATAAAAGGAAGGCAGCTTTAAAAGATAGAAAATTTCTTTCGCTTAGAATAAAAAATTTGATTTCTTTTCTTGAATGTTATATAATTTCTTTTATATATTGTTAGAGAAATTTTGATTAGATTGTCTTTTAGATGATAGGTGATTAATTAAGTAGGACGCACCTATAAATCTTTTTATCTTATAAAAAATTGCCATTTCAGTAAACAAACTCGGGCAGTTTAACATTCTATAGGTATATCACAGGTATGGCCACTAAAACATTTAGCAATGAACTTGCATGATATGAACAAATTATGATGAATTTCAGATGAAATTGCTTGCAGCTTCATCGAGACTCATTACGATATCCGTTAGTGTTGTTAAATCTGCAAAACATGTCGGATTTTTGAAATTCAGGAAATACATCTATCAATTGTTTTATCAGGGTATACACGCGAGCATATAGTTAATGAAAGTTTAAAACTTAGGTTTAGAATTATTTTACCGGTTGTAATGGCCGATTTAATTTAGCCGCACTTTATCATGCAGACTTTAAACATTCTAGTTTGACGCGTCCCAAACCGGAAAATTCGGACTTTCGTATATACTCTCGTTTAAGTTTCCTATTTATACCTTACATAAAACATCACTGCCCCACCATTTATATCCCATAAACGAATTTTGCAGTTTTCTCCATTTTCTTGCAAGAGTTGTATTAATATTCTTCAATTCTTTCGTTGCAATTTTCACCGAGCAAGTGAAAGCTAAAATCTTTTTGGTTGACGTCAGCTTGACCTATCGTCCGTAAACTTATGATGGTCAAACATTACATCGAATGTTTTTCTCTACAATGTTCTACGCCATTTGTTCTGAGAAATAGGGAGACACCCATAAACGATTGTCTTTTGTGCTCAGTTTTCTCGGAGCCTATCAGCCTAATATCTGACATGTATAGAGACGACAAAGCCGACAACAAACGAACATTTCGTTTTCTTGTCATTTTCCATTCTTAAAAGATGTCGGTGTTTTATCTCCCGAGAGTTTCCAAAGTCTTCCGTGTCTTCACTTCTTTTAGCCTGCATTCACTCACATCCCGATGCATATAGTACCAGAGATGCCATCTCCCAAGAAAATCCCATTAAAGTGTATAGAAACAGACACGGCAGATATTTTAGCTCGTTGAAAAACGAGCATCTCCCGTGTTTCTGACGTTCTTGTGCGGGGACACATAAATGTGACGGGAAATTTAATAAAATAAAAAATGACGTACAATTTCCAACCCATAAAGACGCCATTCCCAACGCTGGTCCTCGCGTTAAACATTTAAGTGTTGCCTTTACAGATATTGACAAGCGCCTACATTTTCCTAAATTCAATATTGACTAATGGCTTACTCGCGCATAGGATGCCCTCCATAAAATGAGATGGGGAAAATTCCTACCATTTTTGTTGTTGTCTGTCGTGGAAAATTGTCGCATCAATTCGAGTTACACGTTCTTGATTGTTGTTTATCATATGGAGTAAAGTGCGACTTATAAAATTACTACCAAGAAGTTGACTATATAATTTCTGTCTCGATCTACAAGTTCGCCAATAATTGAAGCGTACAAATAGTCATGTACATGAATCTAAATGTGTCATTTTATGTTAGTGACATGCAGTGGGACTAGTGAGGATTTACCTTTTGAAGTAGACAGCAAGCTGCATTCAGTTTTCGCATTAAATTCTCGAAATGGAATGAATTTTGTTTCATATACGCGAGATGGAAGCTGCACAAGCACGAACATAGTGCTGTTATTAAAGATACTCAGAAGCTTTGAGAATCGCACTTTGGCAGGCGTGGATTCCCGTGTGCAAAAGGAATGCATTATGTAATTGATTTTCTTAATTGTTTCACTATGAGAACCAATACCATTACACCTGTATTTGAATCCCAATACATTGTATTAAGTGAATCGGTGGCAAAAACAAATTTGTATGATACTATTATTTAAAAAGGACATCCCGAGTAAAATCAATAGTGCTCACAAAAAGTCACTCATGAAACTCAACGGGATGCTATTTTAGCCAAGCTATTGAAAAAAGTTGAAATTACGAAATCTCTTGAAAAACCAGGAAAAAACCTATCAATTGCTCATCATTGTTTCTTGTCCGCGTTTTTATCTTGGAATTGAGCTTAAAATTTACATCGTGTTGTTTTTTAATCTGCATTTGCTAATGTTTCGGTCTGCTGAAGCTGTCACATATCTCCTCACTTAACTCATTAATTATTTCAGCTCTACTTGGTTGCGATCATTCCAAATTGAGTTTTGTTGGAACCCGTCGTTTTACATCAAATAATTATAAGCCAAGTTCATTAATTTTCGTCTCCACTGTGTGGGCCATCAAAAATAAACAACAACGATACATGTACGGTACACAATCGTGTAGTAAAATACGCCGTGGGTACCAACCATAAAGAGAATAATCGGATGGGCGTACATTGCATATAATCCGTATGAAATATCGTATAATGGCCTTTGGGGAAAAAGTAAAATGGGAAAAAACCTGAAAATACGCTAAAGAGCTTTCTTGTGACACTCATCCTTTTTATAAAGTATGACATCATTGGTAACCATGGTTTTAAATCTATGCCTTTTGTTTGTTTTTTGTTTTCCGATTTATCATTAACGTGTTCTTGCTTCAAGAAGCTTGACTTTTATATTATGGTGCAACTCCGTGTACGTCAAATATTTCACCAAAGAAGCGTTCAGACGAAATCGTGCAAGTTAGATAAAGCGCGTGTAATTAAACGGAAAAATGATACGTGAAAGGAGTAACAGAACTCTTTAGCTGTTGATCTCTGGACTTTATAATAAAAAGAAAATCAGAAACTTTAGAGAAAGATCACGCATACATAAGTTGTACTGTATACTGTTGTTTTCTGCAATTTTGAATGACTGGATTTATAGTACGTACTTGTAAGCTGTCCTTAGTTATTTTCTATGCGTCTTTAGAGTTCGGAGCTTCCAAATCGATTAAAAATTCCTCATAGTTTTCATTCAAATTGCCTTTAAACGCGTATTTTTCTTACGCTAGGCTTAAGCTGTATAGCTCATTACGAAATTCTTCAGATTCTTTTTCTTTCATTAGATGTCGAGCGATTCGCTCACGGGGAAAGCTCAAAAAGTCGTTCGCAGTTAATTTGAACACGGGCACAGAAGGGCTCTTCCGCAGCAGTGACCATGCTGTGCGTAGTTGACATGGGCCACTTCCGGAATTAAAAATCAATACCTTTTCTGAGATCGAATGCTCGAACGCGTTAAGCGCTCGCAACATCACGAATTAAGCGGAGCAAGGTGCTCGAAAAAAAATAAGAAAAAAAAATGCACCCTACAAAACGTAGATCAATATTCATTGTTTTGGAAATGTCTCAAAGTCCAGAGTAGAACTTTGAATTTGATAGATCAATTTCTGAGTATCATCGCCCAAATTTTATGTGAATTTTGTAAACACTCATTCATTGCACGTATTGAACTTTTAAAAATGTAAGGTTTATGCCACTAGATAACAGGATTTTGAAAGTAATTTTTGTTCAATACTGTATATTACAAATCTATGGGGCGGAAATGCTTTTGAATTTATATTCCTTAATCGCAAAACAAACGAACTTTTTTATTGCCAAAAATGAGAGCTTTGTAGCGATTTTAAGTACATGTACAGCCAATGAATAAATTTGGACACGTATCAATATATTTTGGAAGAATCAATGATGCAATCAGCCGACACATTGTATCCTGATGGTGATTTCATCTAACAACACGATTTGGCCGCAGCACATAATTCTGCATCGACAAGAAGGTGGCTCGAAAACAAGAAGTTGGAATTTCTACCTTAGCCAGCCAATTCACCAGACCTAAATCCAATTGAAAATGTGTTGGGACGAATGAAGAGGGCGATTCAGAATAAACGACCACTTCCCAAAACCATTGCAGAATTGAAAGTTATCATTCAAGATGTTTGGGATCAATTTTCAGTGAAAGTGTGTGCAAAACTTGTGGAAAGTATGCCAAAACGCCTTAGGGACGTTCGA
>JAQGBX010000361.1:0-38338 GCA_034698745.1 Megaphyllum sjaelandicum | reverse complement strand
AATATTTGCCCGCTGGTTGGCGCTAGTGGTAAAAAAAGTAACATTCTTGCCTAGAAGTTTTGTTGTGTAAGCACCCTAAGATGTGAAGATAACACTTGACTATATGAACTTTGCACGTAGGAATGAGAAAACGTAACCATATTAGGAAATTTCATTTTAGAACAACAATTCTCTTTGATAAGGGATATGACCTATTGATGGTAGTGTAAAACCAGTTTGACGGCTAATAATTGTTTTGTAATTAGTTTTTTATGAGGAAATTGATAAAAAAACATGACGTTTTAACCGACATCAACAGCAATTTTGTCAAAAAATATCAATACAGTTGAATCAACGATATGGTAGTATGTTCGTTTAAACCGTAGTTTTTATTATGAGAAATAAGGCAAAGCAGGATTTCAATATAAATAAGAATAAAAATACAGTATGTTCTAAGTTTGGATGAAATACTTTCCCACCTACAAGTTTTATGTGAATGTAAATATCTCACCGGTAACTTTTATCGGGAATTGCACTGTTATAACATGCCTTTCCTCATATTGTCTAATGTTTGTTGGAACGTACGTCCATAGCGCGAATGCTTGGGAACTCCAAAATTAATTGGTTTTAGCCAAAAATTTGACCATAAGACGAGATCTCGAAATGAGTTACAGTATATGTACTGCCAGAAATTTGTATAAAGCGAGTTCTTCAATGAGTTACAACTGTATAGTAAAATGTAGTTAAATGAATACAAATGGAATACAGTATTGTCATTGAACATGTTTATGTATTAAAATATACAATATACACCAAAATATACTATTTTCTGTTAATTCCGTAATTAACAAAATTTCTAATACAAGTTTCTTTTTTTTTTTCTTTTTAGGTAAGTCCTGTCTTTACTTATTAGTGCAACATTACTTTGGTGAGTACATTAGAATTTTGAAATCAAACAACGTTTGTGGAATTTCGTGTGCCAGTAAGCAATGTCTTACCATGTATCTACTCATTTGCACATTTTGTTTTGAACGCCACATATCGAATTCCCATGTTTAAGACATGTTCAGTTTTTCCGAATCTTAATTGTGTTTACACCACACATCGTTTGTGTTTACTCCCTGCGTACTTTACAACCGAATTGGCGCTCATTTAGGAATGTTATACCAACACTGCAAACCGCCATTCACCGCAATCAACTAAGGATTCACTGATGTCATGACAACAGGCACTCGTCAAATAATGCAACACTGCATGCTGTTGAGTTAACACCACCTTGCGGCAGCAAATCGAATGAAAGTAATGAGCTGGGAACTCATTGAGCTGTGTTAAATTCCTTAAAATCAGATCGGTCTTTTTCCTTCCGAAAATATTGAGGTAAATTGGTCGAGTGTGAATTCACTCCGAAAACTTGCGTCATGCAGTAGCAATGAACCGGAGCAGTAAACATTGCCGGGTGCTCAGCTTCATTTCTTCGAATAGCACAATAACAGTATCTATTATTGGACTGCTGACAAAACGGTGTTTCAGAAATCCTTTCCCCAAAGATCCATTAAATGATTCAATGCTAGTTGTAAAATATTTAAGAGTAAATATTTTTGAAAAAGCAATGTGAGAAATCCGGTATTATTTATAAACAACCTGACAGTTCCGGTTTTCAATACGAATCATTATATCTTATATCGATATGATTTACGAAAGAAGACCAACATATGCATTTATAAGTAATTTAATTTATTTGTTACTTGAAATTAGATGCATATTTTTTCCTAATAAAGCTGCTGATGCGTCTTGTTTTCAGTAAAATGTAGAACCATGGATATGTAGATTTTGAGGTGGTTTCACTGGAAGAGCAATTAGCCACTGTTAATGTATACTTATGCAAGTAATTATGGTTTTTTTAAGAGAAGTATGAATAAATAATTGGTCTATATTCCATGCATTTTCCAAGGAATGATTGATTACATGTATGTATTATTTTTGATGTAATTGACTCCGCATATGCGCAAGATTTTTTACGTAAGTTTATCTGAAATTCGCACAATTTATCGTAATTTAAATCAGTTTTCATTCAAGTGCGAATACGACTTTCTTATTTACAGAAATATTTAACCATTAATAGCCTGTATTGTCCGAAACATATACCAAAATTCCAAACTTTTTGAGTCCAGACAATGATGACACAATTAAGGTGGATATTTTGATAGACTTATTTGTGAATGTGGAAGAATATGATTGCTTATCTGTACCACAATTGTGATGCAATTTAAACAACCGCAGATTGTCCATACTAAGTTGCACACTGAGACAGTTATGTATGAAACATAGTCTACAGAACTCAAATTTCGCATTACGTTTATTAAACTTTTGTAGACCTCAAAAAAGTCAGAAAGTTGACCCTCGTCTTGTCCCAATCATTTCGGAATTTCGACGTAACACTACTTACGTCTTTCCCCAACTTAATTGAAGTAGTTTTGGAGTTTCGGATGACCGAAAAAGAAAGTGTTTGATGACATTTTTGATGACATCTATTCGTTAAAATTCTAATGACGTCATTCATTAATATTCTAATGATCACGATTATACTTAAATGTTCTGATGACGTCAGTCATAAACGTTCTGAAAACGTCATTTATAAAATTCTGATGACTCCACCCATTACAATTGTGATGACGTAGTTTATGAAATTCTGATGATGGCATCAGTTACTATGCAGCCCAGATGTAAATGTACAAGTAGTTTACAATGTACATGTATATTAAAAAATTGTAGGGTAATTCAGCTATGCTCAGGTGTATTTTTTATGGATTTTCTAATTTTTACTGATACGTTTCAAGCAGTGATTCCAATTAATGCATTTAACCATTTCCGCATAATACGTCACATTCCCAAAGGTCAAAATTGGTGAAACTGTTTACCGAACAGATAAGCGTAATTCCAAACAGATAACGTCCTTTTCTTGTCGGACGTGCAGTTGCAACACAGTTGGACAATTGACCAAAAGCTGTTATATTGTCTAAATATTGACCGAACCATTTTCGTTTTATCGCTCCAAAGGCCATGACATTCTATCAGTAAGAAATTCAACGTGGCAAAAATGAGGATGGATTCAATTCTCGACAACATGACTGCGATATTTGCTCGATTTTCAACCTTGCTTTGCCAAAACGTTTTTTTTTTCTTTCTTCAGATGTGAAGAGCTCTTGTTAAGATTGTTTGTTGGGGCAAGGTTTTAATTAGAGGCTGCTCGTGATCATAATTGCGGATTCCGACGATGATAAAAAACACAACTCTTCTAATGATAATGCCAATTAATCACCAGAGGATGCGATGTGAGGAAACTCACTTGGCCCTTAAATGAACAATACAAAAGGATTTTCTTAATTTGCATTTCAATGAAGGAGAAAAAAGCCGTGAGACACCGCAACGGATAAGACGGTTGCTATCTGATCCATTCTGATTGGTCCAATAAGGTGCCTCGGCGCCATTATCTGGCTGCTGTTGCCAATGTCGTTAGCACTCCAGGTCTTCGTGGGTCGACTATCGGCATCGACACATCCTTTTCTGCGAAATATTTGTCGACCAGCTCGCTTCCTCTAAATATATTACTCTACTCATTAAAAACTAATTAACATGCAAACGAGGCCTGCAGCTAGTACTGCATGCTGCTTTGCCTACAGTACTTCTTCCCCTTCTGCAATGGTGAATGGCCAATGTGTTTCCTGTTTTGGAAGGGCTTGATGTGGAGGAAATGCTCTTTAATTTCACTACGTGTGTCTGCGTGGCGAAATGGCCCAACTGGAACGTTGGGCGAATAAATCTTACATGAGATTGACTTGGTTATGTTGGGGGCTCTTGAACTGCGCAAAATTAAAATAAATTTTCAAGAGGAGCGAACACGCGCTTTTTGGGATCAATGTTTGATTAGAAAATTAGTTTCCGATGCCATTTCAATAAGGGTCACGTGCTTTACATGTAGAGGAATGGGAATTCGACTCGCGCTTGTTCGATTTTTAACATAATGGCCGCCTCCTTAAGCTGTTCAATCTTCAAACCCAAGCTGCTAAACAACTATTTCTGAACAAAATGGCGTGCATATGGTTCATGATAAGGTTGATTTTGATATGAACTGAAGATTCCACATTTTGTTCACTGTAGCTTGTGTTCCACACATAAAGAACATACACATTTGAAATATGAGTAAAACATGTTGAAACATCTATAATATTGATGGTTTAACATGTTTTATTCGTATTTCAAATTTGGATTTTTCTTGCAGGTATGTAAAACGTGTTATATATATTCCAAATGATTCCAATTAATTCCAATGGATGGTAAATTCTGGTTGGTAAATGACGTGATTGAACATGTTTTCACCATTAAGGGCATTCTTACTCTTAGACTAAATTCCAAAATGGGCACAAGTTACTAAAAATTTGGCAATCCTTAATGTAAATGTAGCATCTGTATAACGAGTAAAAGTATTCTATACATGTTTATTATTTTCGACATGCAGTTCATGTAATTCAGAAAATAATATTTGTAAGAAGTTGACTTAAACGCATTGAACTTTTCCAAAGTTGCGTTTCTTGGTAATAGTCATATTTTTTTCCCATCAGTCTATACATATATACAGTTATTTTATGAATTGCACTAATATAGCATTTCTAGAAATACTTACCCGATCGAGTCGTCGCTAACTTGTTATTAAACATGCACTGTACACTTTTATAAATTTGTAAACCTATTAGTGAATTTTTCATTAATCTATTCTAATTAACGACTTTTCGGACAATCCCATTAAACGTTCAAGTATGCAAGAGAAAATGCCATTTTACAAGAAAAAAAAACTACGTGTTAAACTGTTCGGAATGTGCATGTTATGATCTGCACGAAATAAACACTCACACTTAAAGAATATATTTAAAACATTACTTCTTTAGGATCTTGGTATTCGTGTTTTAAATATTTTGTCGAAGATAAGTCTTTCCCCGACATAAGTGGGTACTTTTAAAATTTAGGATGCCCGAAAAAATGTCCAAAAAATGAGATATTTTCAATGATTGACATAATTCATTAAAATTCTGATGACTTCGTTCATATAAATTCTGGTGACAGCATTTATTAAAATTCCGATAATGTCAATCATAAAAATTCTGATGACGTCAATTGTGAAAATTCAGATGACGTCACTTATGAAAATTTTGATGACGTGATTCATACAAATTTTCATGACATTTTTCGTTACAATTCTGATGATGACAGTCATAAAAATCTGATAGCGCCATTCATAGAAATTCTTATGACTGCTCATTGAAATGTTGATGATCACGTTATAAAAGTTTGATAACGTCATTCATTTAAAATCTTATGATGTTATTCCTTAAATTTTGACAATGACGTCATTTACCCAGATGAACATGCAGTTATAAATCAAAAATTTCAGGCTAGTTAGCTTAACTGGTCTGGTGTTTGTTTGTTTTCTAAAAAGGTTTTAATTAAGTCGTTTGTTAAAGTCAGTGTATTGTTACTAAAAAACTAATCAATTGCAAATGCACATGTTTTTCATCATTCTTCTTCCTTTAAATTTAAATTCTAACAAAATTGTAATTGTGTTAATCACACGTTTCTTTTAGTATATTTTTCTGTAAAAGCAATTCCTGTCAGGAATGACTTGTTCATTTTCGGATTTGGAGCAAACACGTCGATCCATCAATAGTCAATTGGCTTTTTGGAGTGCGATGCGTAAGTGAATTCTATACGGCGGATTTTGCAACTTACAAAAAAAATTATAAAAAAAAACGTGGAATAAAATTGAAAAGGCAGCCGATTTTGTGCGAAGTAAGCATCGAAGGAGAAGTGTGAGCATTGACAAACAAAATGCAGTTTTCATGCAAAATGTAGTAAGCTGCGTTGGTAAATACATGGAAGTGGGGCATTTTGTCACATACAAATGCTTAATCCATACCATCAAAATGCTTCATAGAATGACATTAAAAAAGCATCACCCAGACGACGACATTTACATGAAAATGAGTCTTTTTACTTCCCTCTCTCTCTCTTTTGCCAACCTTGAGTGGTGCATTGGCATCGTTTAATAATGGTTAATTTCTGACAAAATCCACAGAGAAAATGGCGAGACATTCACCCTAAGACGCAGCCAGCTGCAGGTTACAACTCTTGCATTTTCATTTTATTTTTTCCCTAAGTCATTTAACTTGTTTCATTGCAAAGTTTTTTCCCCTATACATTCTATATTTGAAATTCGTGCATTTACCATATACAGCGTCTGTAACAAATTGGTAGAATTTGGCGACAGAAATATTATCGTCGACATGTCTTTCATTTTTCAAAATGTCGTGAGCATCGCGCGATTCGTGTGTTTCATGATGGAAACTGAATTGGACCAAATAAAAAAAAAAAAATGTTTTCAGACATAATGGATTCGTAGAGATCATGCTTTGTCAACGTTAGCAATAAACGTAATGAAATCTGCTATTATTTTGTTAAGCCTCGTATTTCAACGTTTTTGTTAAAACATGTAAACGTTCATTTTAAGAAATAATGCGAAAGGAAAAATGAGAATGTTTGCAAAGCTTTTGACCGATTGCATTGAAATGCTTTACCTTCTTGTAATTCCTTTTTGTGCATGAGTAGTTTGTAATTATTTGTAAACATTTATGAGATATTTTGAGTGTTTACTTTTCTTGCATATACCAGAGAGCGAATTTGGAATTTTTGAATATACATGTAGATTCAATTGATGGAAATGTTCAAATTGCCCATATAAATTTAATGCACGCATTTTAATGGTAATTGGAACTATATTTCGTTTTTTTTAAATGTATGAGAAGTGTATTAAAAATTGTGGAATATATCGGAAATGTTGTTTTAAAAAAAGTTTTTTTATCGATTACGTTTTATAAAAATAAAATCAGTGGCATTTGAAAGAATATTAATAAATGAATTTACAAAAATCTGTTAAAAATGTATTTGAAAATCCAATTTTGTCTCCATCAAAATGTTATTCATTTGAATATGGGTGCATGCTTGTAAATTGCATTTTTCTCGTCAAGAAAACTCATTGGTTAATTGAAAACAAAAGAAAAATAGAATCTAAATTCTTTTGTAAGAGTCAATAAGATGTCATATTATAAACAAATTTGAAATATTCATACATTTTACACAATCTCAAGGAAATAGATTGATTTCTTGGTAGTCACATTTAACTGGTCGAGAAAGTGTTTATTTGCAAACATAAAAAAGCCCAATCTTAAGAACTGTTACGAATCATTGACATGTCTGCAATATGCCAAAGGAAAATTTAAAATATAGACAGCATTGGCATTTATCAAAATTAACATTATTCTGGCTTTAATGCGTCACAATTTCCCAGTTTCTACTCAGCTCTTAACATGTTAAAAAGTATGTGTTTTTAGTAAGTTCTGTTAATATGCATTTAAATTCTACGAAAATGCAAGAATTACATTTGCAATGAAATTTGCATAAATTGTGTATTTAAAAATATATTTTGCTTTACTAAAATGCATTGTGAATGCATACGTGCCTATTCGTTGAGGTGATTATATGTATTGGAATGCGTTTTGATAACCCAAAATGCATGTCTAAGTACATAAGGCCTGCAGTTTTCCAATGTTTGCATATGTTAAATGTTATATCTAAATTTTGTTCAAGTTTTTTCGTTGAGTTTCATTTACGAGAATAAATTTTTAAAACACCTTAATTATTCAAAGTAAGTTATACAGTATAAAACGCATTACAATGCTATGTAGGTCAATGTCTAAACACATGCGCAACATATAATACTCAAAATAGACAAAATACATGTGCCAAATTATGATTATTAAAATGTTCCAAATTGCTGATTTGGATTTTTGTGTATTTTGAGTAATTAAATTAATCCATTTTAAAATTCGTTGATGAGTTTAAATGCATTTTTATAATGTAAAATACATTTTGAAATGCATTACAGGTACAGTGTTTCAGTTTGTGCATATCTCCAAATGGAATTCACTAATTTATCGCGGAAATTTATTGAAATCCATTGCATTAATGCAAAGTATGTTATTTTATATAGAATGCTTTACAATGTTCCAATCTGATAAATTCCAATGACATTTTTATAGGCTTTTTTTTAATTTATGAGATGTTGCTGAATTTTTGAAAGACAGTTCAATGTTTGAGCACATGTGCATGCATTAAATTCTCAAAATCTAGAAAATCCCTATTCCAAATTACGTTTATTTTGGTTCAAATCGATTATTTTGATTTCCTGTTGTATAAAATGTATACGTGTGCAGGTCTGTAGTTTACTTCGTTCAATTTTCAGTTAATATACTGCAGGGGAAATGGCAAACTGCTTTGTAGTCGAAGCGTTTCCGGTATTATATTCTGCCTGGCATCGTGTTCCTGTTTGTTTAAACTCTGTTCCGCTAAGCTCCCATCACCTCTGGTTATAAATCGGTAATTCATTAGGCCTTTATTTAATTGAATTGGAGGGAAACTGTCATGGCGACGTGAGATGTGCGAATTATGTACGCAATCAAAATATTTATGCGCATCAAATGTTATTCATATTCAACTCATTGATTTTCACTTACGAAGCTCATTTGCATCTCTCTTCGCATAAAATCAAGCAATGTCCCATGAGAGAAGCAACGAGAAATTGAATTGTTTATTTATTCTGATATAGGATTAAAAGGCTATTGCGATAATGGCGTATCGCGCATCGTTCAATTGAAATTACGATTGAAATCATATTTTATTTGATTAAACGCGAGCGAGGATGCAAATTAAGCTATAAAAGTGCTTTCATTTCCAACTCAACTTTAGATAGCTTTTGATATTTCTGCTAGAATGGAAGATATAGAATCTGACATTACAATGACTGGGCTATAGCTGCAAGCCGGATTTGCATCACGACCTCCGAAATTAACAATTTTGTAAGGCAAAAAATGAACATTCTGAGAGTTGCAAAGAATTGACATTTAGGGATTTTTAAGAACATATCATATTGAGAACAACAAAAATGCAATACAGTGAAACCTAGTATGCACGCTGTGGCGCGCATCGTCTGCTAAGCCAGATTTTCCTACGTCATTTGATATACCTGAATATTTTTGTGTTAAACAAGGTAAGATGTGATGTAAAAACATTGTCTTTAATGTCTTATGTGTTTGAATTGGATATTTAATTCGAAATGGCTTTATTTTTTAGGTTGTTCAGATCGTGTTCAGAACGTCGTCTGCTACTTCATCAGGTTGACAGCTAATCTTCGAATTTGACTTAACTTTGTAATGTTTTTTCCTTAGATTTAGTATTTTTAAATTATTGAGTAATCTTTAACATTCGATTCAATATTCTGGTTTGTATATTTTAAAATGGCGACCTTTTTAAGTATTCCTCAAAAGTATGCCCATAAATAGGCTATACTTGCAGGCAGGATGCAAAAAAGTTCTCTAATTTCAATTTTCTTCATTACCGTATATGTTCAATTTCACATTTTTACTTAAATATAAAGTGCTGATAAAAATCAAGTGACTGTAATCATGTTCAGTCGTCACATATTTATGAACATTTAGACATGCTTACTAAACTACAAAGGTCGCCTTTTTAAAACATTAAACAAACTGAAAATAAGATCGAGTGTTATGATTATTTGGAAAATTCAAACATAGGCCTACTTAAATATACACCAACAGATAGAAAATATGTTATTTTCGAAGAATATTTATCAACCTGTTGAAGTAGCCAGCAGACGACGCCCAAGTCAAGGTATATTGAACAATGTTTCTCGCAATATAAATGTTTATAGATGTCATATTCATTAGACGTCACAATTGGTCCAATGTGGCTAATAGACGGAAATCTGTTGAACCCTCTAGTACGTTTCTTTCCCGACTGGTTCATCCATAAATGGTTGCCTTTCTGCCATTACCAAATTGAAAATAATTCTAACATCAACCCGAAATAAAATCGGTCCCACGCACATTCTCTCCTAAGAAAGGGTAATGAGAATAACCGTTTCTTTCTTCAAGTCGCTCTTTGGGCTTTGTTTGACCAAATGACGTAAATTGTTTCTCATTGCGTTGCATTAAGACGTCGTTTCCCTAACAATGTCCATTGTTCTCGGTGCGGAAACAATGATCTTGGCTGAATTTTCCCACAGCGCTGTTTTCTAAAGTACCTGGAAAAGAACTCTTAAGTGCTGTCAAATTAAATATTTTATTAATAAGCGGAGAGGTCGTTGCTAAAAATACATTTGCCAGTTCATCATTTTCGAGTGCATTAACTGGAATTAAGTGAATGAAGGAGGGTGATGTGGCTACGTACTGCCTGGGAGGGCTTCCAGTGACGTTTTGACAAATAGGAAAGCAGTTAATTCATCAATAAATGGCGAAGAAGCAGATGGCCAAATATTGCCCCACTCGTGATATTGATGCCTGCCATCGTAAATCAATCGCAATTGGCCAACTAGGAAACAATAATTCACAAATATGGCAAAACGTTTGCTGATCTTGAAATAAATGTCTTTTTTTAAGGGGATTTGTGTTGCTTGGTACTGCTTGGATACTGTCAATATTGCAGTGATAAACGTAGGGAGTGTTCCGGTAATTTATTTTTCTATACAGTTTTCCATCAATCCGGCATTTCAAGACAATGACAAATAACGTTTGTAGTTCATAAACGTTTCGTTTGAATATTCTATTTCAAACGAATATTTCACTTATATCTCACAGTTTTAGTTAACTGCTACATTGAAGGAAAGTTACAGTTCATATAACTCAGTTTTAATTTGCACATGTATCACATGTATAGCTTTCTATTTCAAAGAAAATCAAATACATGTCTTCTACAACGTATTTCAAAACATTTTCATATACACTATATGAGACTTGTATCGTGAATGTTGCTCATGATGTCTTGACATCATTAACCCATATATAGTTAATGAAACATGAAACTGTTTCTTGTAAAGCGTGTTTTCCTATTTCAGTTATCCAAGGATACCGTATTTGTAAAGAAATTTCTAATTATTTTCATCTACGAAATTTGCTTTGACGAAAACTTTTCTCATCGAAATTTAATAATATGAAGCTAATTGCCGAGCATTTTTTATTTATTTATAACGAAGGACATCGTTAGATTAAATTCCTCATTCCTTGATGTTTTCCAGGCAATAATTGGACAGCTCAAAATTCAAGTATTGTTTTCGCTATGACGTACTTAAAAGTGTTGTTTAATTTTTATATTTTTTTGCATGCGCATATGTAGTACATAATAATGAGAAAAAATATTGAATTTCATATATTTGGATATCATTTGATATGGATGGTTTAGAAAATAAGCTTATTATAAATTGTCCTTTCGACCTTTAATATTTATGGACTTTGCTGGTTGGTCTGATGATATTGGATACGCATCTAATGTGATCTAGAATTTGTATTTACCTTTATTGACTATTACCTCTACCAATAAACATTTATGTGCCATAATAAGAACATTAAGAAACTTCTTTTCCATGATTAAAAAGTTCATCAACATTCTTTACAATTAGGGGTAAAATAACAAAGGACGTCCTCATCTAGGGGGTAGCGAAGGATGGACACAACGTAGACGGGGGGAGGAAAGGGGTATGACCAACTCGAACGGCCACTTAATAAAAAAAACGAAGAATAAAATCAGTACCCAAAGATAAAGAGAAATTTTGCACAATTGTGGGTTATAAATTGCAAAAGTTAGTAAACAGGGTCCATTTGCAAACTGTTAAATTTCCCTACAACAAATTTTCAAAATTGTTTTTTTTCTCGACCTTAAACTTGCAAATTTTCAAAATTTTCCGAGGTCATAATTATAAATTTGTCCACGTTTTCCCAAAGAAAAATTTACAACATTTTCCATTTTTTCTCAAGTACAAATCATTAACATTTTTAACTGTTTTTGAGTACAGATTCGTAAAATTTTCAACAGTTTCCGAGGAGAAATTTTTAAAATATCCAACAGGTTCTGAGGACATCTTGACAAATGTCTCAAACTTTTCAGAATACATGTACAAAATTTACGTTTTCGGAGTACTCAGTTTTAAAACTTCCAAAAGTTTCCAAATACAATTTTTTTTAAGTTTCGGACGTCCGAATGGAGAGAGTTGGGGGTCCTGATTGATCGGACACAATGCGGACAGGGGGTGGGGGAGTTTAATTTTGGGAAAATTTAGAGGACGTCCTTTTCGAATAGCCCCTTACCGAAAAATCCAACAGCAACTTTGCTCTTTTGCGAGTTTTACTAAAGTTTTCAATTGACAGAAAATTTCAGCAATGTCTTTCATTGTCAAAATGTTCAAAAACGTTACACTCAATGTTTAAAATTTGCTAATATCTATCTTATCTTCCCTTTACACAACCGACTAATTGGTACTGCAAGGTCTTTGAAATTGTCAGAAACGTGTTTTATATGGTCAGCTAATTTAAACACATTGGGTTTTTTTCCAGCTTCCTAATAATTAGCAATATCTTTTCTCTAGTCGAACAAATTGAGCAATATTTATTGTCAATTCAGACTTACTCCCCACATTTTCGTTTTGTCTTGAAAGCTTAAACATGGTCGATGTACTCATGCAAATTAAGTATTTCACATGTAAATAAAATGCATACAGTAGAATCCACTTATAACAATGCCGGATAAAACGATAGGTCGGATATTATGATGTAATAAGCAATGGTTTCCCATTGAAGTACATGTAAAAGTTTCCTGGTATTGCAATGCTGCTTATAACAATAATTTGAATTTAGCGATGGCGTTTTTGGTATGTTCAATGCTAAATGGGATCGACTATAACGATGAAGGGGGACGTGAAGAAGTTTTCCACGCACTGCAGTCTCTCATCACGTGTTCTTTGAGGTAATTACAGACCATTAATTTTTTCACCAAATTAAACTGTTTAGTTAACATTTTTATGTACATTTACATTCGAACGTTAATAATGTTCATTACATTATTAAAATGCCCTGCATATACATGTACTGTATGTATGTATAGAATGTACATACTAATTGGGTCACATTTTTTAAATTCGGGTTTAATGATTTCCGGATATAACGGTCAAATTCTGTCGGTCCCTCGAAGATAGCTATAAAAGGATCTATATCTGTATTTCGAAATTGTTTTCAAAATGCATTCAGATTGAGACAGTATAATGCATTTCCAATGCATTTTGTTATGCATTTCGTTAAGCATATGCCAATGTATTTAAAATGTGTTTCCTGCCTTTTTTTAGAGAATGGCTTTTGTAATGCAGCCATCTGTAAAACATCCAATTTTACCAATGACGTCATGGTAATATTTAAGATATGATTTTTTTTAAAAAAAGAAGCCATAAACTGAATTCAGTGCAATTAATGTAAGGGGTATTTACTGCAAAGCTGTATTTATTTGTTTAACAAAAGAGCAATATGCATTGGTTTGCTTACAACCCAATTTTGCATGCATGATTTCAATTTGATTTGTGTATTTTATGTACTAAACATGCAGTGTGTATGTATTAGTTAAAATTAATAAATACAGAATGTGTATTTATTATTCATCTATATACCAACATCAGTAAGAGCTTTACCGACATAAGTAATTAAGAGCTGCACCGATATCAGTAAAAGCTGTAGCAACACCAGTAAGAGCTGTACTGACATCAGAGCCATCAGTAATTTACATACTGATCAATTAATATCAGTATAATATTGTAATGTTGAATACTAATCCTTCGACCAAGGTATTAATTTTTTATTATGAAATGGAAGCATTTTAATTATGTAGAGAGAGAGAGGTTTCCGATGATTTAGTCTTATTTGAGAATGATCAGCTTATTGATATATTTTTGGCCATTTCCATTGAAAATTATTTATATTATTTCAAATACTTCAAAATGCATTCTGTGAACAACTGCAACATGCATTTTAGAATGCATTTCCAAATGCATTTAAAAGGTGCATTTCAAAATGCAGTTTAAAAATGCATTTTAAAATGAATTTAAAATGCATTTTTCAAATTAAAATGCTTTTCTATAAATACCTTTAAGATGCATTCCTTTTTAATGTGGGACTTATTGTTTCTTTGCTGGTACATGTTTTTGCGATGCCTTTCTAATCTGTGTGGCCAGATATCTGATATTGTAGATTCTTGGCAGCATTGCAGACCCATTAGTGATTATTTTACACGACATGCAGTTCGTCTTTACGCACTTCCTCCACATCATTTATGAAACCACTACAAGAGACGAGCAAACCGTCCGTTGTTTAACTAAATTACGAGTCCATCTCATCCAAAGCGGTTCTTGCATCCTCAATTAACGACGATGGACTCATTAGCAAAGGCCAAGGAGCTCTAGCGAATTATAAATGCGAACCGGAAACGCACGTCGTTAAATCCGCTTCTGGCAGAGTAACGCTTTGGCCACCGCATTACAGCTTCAGAAGCGTCCAAAATAAGTAGTTTATTGCGAAACTCATTTCCGAGAGTTATTAAATAGTTCTGTTAAGTACTTTTATCACAGCTAATGAAAACTTGTCCTTCCTCCTGATCTTGGGCACCTCTTGCTTTACAATGTCAATATGTCCAATGTGAATGGCTTTCGGTAACATTGCTCGGAATATAACAAGTTGATACATGTAATTCAGAAGTTTCATATTTGATACACAGGGCATTAGGACTTCAGCTTGCCATCGTTAGATTTGTTTATTGGCGTTTAAACAGGCAATTGAATTTAGTTACAAGTTAATGAAACCATTTCTTGTTTTAAGAGAGTAATAATTCCCCAAAATTGCCCAGTTTTGTTTAGAATGATGCATATATCGCTATATTTTCTTCCATTAATAATTTTTATCAGATGTAGCTAAATACGTTCATACAACCTACTTTATTATATAAATTAAATGCTATTTAACGACTGGAAACTTGTTAATTATTTATTTCTAGAATACCGTTAGGAGAGTTTAACAACAATGCTAATTCTAATTTACGGTTCTACATTTTTTTAAAAATTGCATCTTGAAAGTTGGGAAAACTATCCAGATTGCTCAATTTTCCTGAAACTTGCTTGCACGAAGAAACATTGATTGAATTTAAACATTGCTTGAAATTAAACATTACTTATACAATTGTACTGTAAACATTGAGTAATAGAGTACAAGAAGTGTAACCACTTAAACTTAGAGACTATCGTCTTTAATTAAATCACGCAATATGTGTGCAGACCGAACACCTTCCTTTCTTAATTATGTTCGCATTCTCACCACATTCCCTTTAAAAGATCCTTATGTTTTCTTTAGCATTGGACATTAATCAATAGGAAACCCACACGTTTTATTTGAATGAAATACTCTCTTAAAATGTTCAATGCGAGTGGAAAACTGAAATAAATGCATGCACTTAAACAAATATGAGAAAACAAACATCATTCCCATTCAATTGCAGTCTGCTCCCTACAGCTATACTCTAAAAAAATATAACCGTAGGAATTATTAGTCTAAAATTTACATAAGGATTTGCACCGTATAATTACATTATTTTCTAGTAGAGATGCACTAGAGAATGTGCAAAAATGGGATACAGACTTTAAATTACTGCCAATGAAAACACTGGTTGTGCCATTTAGAAGATTTTTCACGTTACTTGTGTTTTTTTAAGCTATCATTGTGTTTATAATAAAGCTTTGAATCTAATCAGATTTTGTGTATGTTAGGAAAAAATGTAATTAAGCATTATTTAAAAAATGTATCTTTTTCTTCTGTAGATGGGATTCAAAGAGCTTTCAAAATTGGTCGACACCACTCACACCAGTAATTTTAACCTTATTGTTCCTTTCCTATTCAGGTTGTAATAGGTTGGTAGAAGGGATGCTAAGCACATCTTGCTATACATTCGATTTCTTTAAGTTGTTCTCTTTAGTAAAAAATCCGACTTTTATATACTTACAATGAGAAGAAATGCACTCACGATGCATTTTGAAACTTATGCAAATTGAGTAATGCATTTCACTGTGACGAATGGTATGAGTTTAATTACTGTAAATCTCTTTAGAATATGGTCATGTTGTACTATTTTTAATTGGCGGATAAGATTTTATAAGGACCCCAAAATAGGTCGCAGTGTTTCCCGAAATGTTACATTGTAAAATTTCAGCTTCTTAAATTCAGTTTAAAGTTTGTAAAAAAAATAAAGATGCTTTAAAAAAAACTATAAACTTACGAAAAAAATAGTTTTACGGTTATGTATTGATTTTGTCTGCAAGCTTTAGTCTGATTTAAGCTTAAGTCTATGCAGACTGAAGGAAACTTGTGAAACGCAGAGCAACTTTCCGTTGCTAAAAGTTGTTAATAATTTATATGAAGAATTTAAGTAAAAAAAATGATTTGTGGACTCTTTTCCACTCTGGAGGAAACATTGATGAACATTTTGTTTCTAGAATTGTTTTCATAAATTGTTTAACATATTAGTTTTACAAAAAATAATTAACATATTAATTTACATAAAGTTTTTCATAAATTGTTTAACATAAAAAATGTTTTCAAAAATGGTTTAACGTGTTTTTTTTTTGTTTTTTTTGCAAAAATTGTTCAACATAATTTTTTTTACAAAAATTGTTACCTACATTGTTTACATACGTTTGTTACCTGAAACAAATGGCAATCAATTTGCAATAGCAAGTTTTTGCAAAAATTGTTACCTACATTGTTTACATACGTTTGTTTCTTAAAACAAATGGCGAAATTAATTTGCAACAGCAAGTTCCCCTATGTTTCCTCCAGTGTGGACGTACAGTAGGTGGAGGACACGCAGTGGAACTTTCTGTTGCTAATTGGTTACCAGTTGTTTCTTGAAGCCTAAGTTCATGTAAACAATTTATTTTAAAAAATGATGTGAACTGTATCTAATCAAATGGTAGAATTTAGAATCAAAAGCTCCTCTTGTTTCCTCCAGTGTGTACGTAGCTTTATACAGTAGATGCAGTACTACTTCAGTGCACTTAATGCAGTGATCTTCAATGATCGCAGCCTGTCGCAAGACAGTTCTTGATCATTACTCGCAACCTGTTGCATGACAGTTGTACAAGACTCTCAGGACAGTTCTAAGTCGATCGTTTTTAATAAGTTCTTCAAAATGCATCGTCCAAACTCCGTGCACTACATTGGTCAGAAGCTCCCAAATTTGAACTCTTCAGAGTTCATCTTCCTCTTTAGAGATTTTTTCCATTTCCAATTCATAGTAGCTACATCCATGCTGCCCAGCACCGAGGGGCTCTAAATTGCATTAATTACCATTTTCCTCGCTGCAGCGTTATTAGATTAATGCGTGTTCCATGCGCGGCCCAACAAGTGTCCGGCTTCCAATTTCAGTTCTGGTTTTCATGGACGTACGTTATTAGTCGCGCGTTGCTATCGTCCTGACACGTCCATTAAACACCGGCAGTTTGCAGTTGGGAAACCGGAACAAGGCAGAGGTTGGCCATCGCGCGCGAGTATGCATGCAGCCAGCCCTTTTGTCGCGTTTTTGATAAAACGTATTTATTTCGAAAACCTCGCTTGATAAAATTGTGTTCGGAGCGGACAAATGATGAAGCCCCAGGGACGAGCCCAATGGACAAGGCGAGAGCATCAATCTTGGCCAACGTCACGCCATTGATTATATTACAGGGAGAGAGACACTCCAAAACTGGAGAGCAAGAATCAATGGATGGAGGGTCGCCACCTCCGAAACGAGCCAACAAACTCATTTGCAGATAATGAACACACGCACGCGTTGCACGAACGCTAGGTGAGAATTAATTACCGAGCAAATTTTCTGCAGGACTGATAAATTATGAACGACGCGATGAAGGTCCTAGCGCATGTAGATTAACCCTGAAGAGAGCGACGTTCCTCCTGCAAATATCAGCCGTCATGACACGCGGCTTCAAATGGATGGTTTTTCTCCATCGATTAGACAAGCTAGGGCTTGAAACATTGATGGCTGATGTTGCATCTGCATGTTCTCTGGGTATTCGAAGGGAAATTCTTGTTTCATGATGCAAGGGGATTGCATGCAGGCTTATAAAAGGGGTGATGGCCAACTGCGACACTCTTGTAATGATAACATTGTCGTGAAAACATTGCGCCTGAAATTCAGACTTCGTGCATACTGTATACGTATGGGTGAGAACATGCACTGAATACTTGTTGCAGGGGCTTACCACTCGGCGTACACTAGCGCCACCAAGCGGGATAAGAATGCGGCATGCGTTTTACATCAGGGCGTACACAAAGAAAGCTTAGCCCAGTCAGGCTGGGCTTTCAAGAAACGCTTATGAGCTTTCAAAGATGTTTTTGACATTCTTTTTTTTGGAATCTGAAAGCAGTTGGTCAAAAGTGTATTCATTGATTGTATGCTGCTGATGTTCCGTAAAAACGTGCCTTCGTTCATGATGAGATGCTAATGCGCATGTGGAAGGTTTTTTACGTGGCAACCGACCATCACGCTTATATCAGCATTCATTGTGCACCCCAAAGCTGGAAAGAGCTGAAAGAAGCACGTTGAAAGTAAGCATTATCCTGTCTTGAAAAACGTATAATCTATCCGCAAGCTTTGAGTGTCATTTTTTAAATGCAGCAAGATACACAGCTGAAATCGTACAAAAAATAATAAACATTTTCAGTTTAAGAAAACATCTACATGCTGCTTTTGTTAATAAGCATTTGTGTCTGAATTTATGATGCATCAAGATGATTTTCACAATTTCAAGGAAATTATACATGTATATTCAGTTATATAGATGAAATGATGTTTTTCATTCCATAAAATGCATTGATTTTAAAGTGTTGCCGTTATGCTATGTGCTAGGCGGCGCTGTGGACAGCGTTGCTCGACCTTATATAAAGCAGAAGAATATATTGCGAATTTATGGACATTTTTCAATATATGTATACAATTTTTATTTAAAAATGCAAATGTATTGTATTACTGCTGAACTGCATGCAAATTAGCGTGATTGCATGTTTAGTCATTTTTCAGCAACGTACTGTATGCAATAAAACCAAATTTTATTAGCATTGGAGACAACGTTATGGAGGAAATATAGTCTTGTCTTTAAGAGCAACATATTGATATTTATTTCAAACAATTTACTATCTCAGTACGACCTGCTGGCAGTCAGTATATGAAACATCAGTCTATAATTCATTTTTCCCCATATGATCAATATGTGTATTTTTTACAAACCACTGCATAACTACAACTAGTGATATCAATTGAAAATAAGTTTGTCACGCATCAGTTTGTTGCCAGTTATTATTTTGCAACATGATTGAGCAGTTGCGTTCATAAATTCAACCCAGCATGACATGGCAATGAATGGTTTTTACAATCGATTAGAAAAGAGCTCACTTTAGTGTCTTAAAAGTTGATCATGTTGATATTTTAATGATTTCCAATTTTAATTAAATTGATGATTTTAACAATTTGTAGCAAATGGTTTTTAGAGCTTATGTAAGATATTTAGTGGCTGTTAATTGAAACTCGTCGAAATCCAGTTTTAATAATATTTTTTACAACTTGCACAAATGATTGGCCATCATGGCTATCGGTATAACAAAAGTATTCAAAAGTAATGAAAAGAAAATGATACATGTACTAATTAGATAGCACAAATGTTATCATAAATCATCTTTCACTCATGTCTTGGAAAAAAAATTTCACAAATCTTCACAAATCTGCAGAAAACAGAAAACAAAGTATATGAGAACTTTAATATTATATACTGGATTAACACAATTTACCTAAATTAATATTGAAATTTCAAACAGTTTATTAAAAAAAATTATTACTGCAAGACCAAGTTGTAAACTAAAGTACAACATTTAAACCTTATTTGTTAGAAAATGGAGTTTTCCAATAAATGCGAGTATAAATTTTTTTTATTAAATGTTTCTTTTCTTTTTATGCATTTCGGAAACTTTTTACGAGTGTTCATATTTAAGATTTTAAAATTAATACATGTACTTTTATGGCTTGCGATGCTAATTATTTCAATGTTGGCAGGCATGTAGCTGTATTAGTGCTTCATAATGGTAATCATGTCATTGCTCAGTAACATTACGTTGTTGTTGAACTATATAATTAAATATTTCAATACATTTGCGCAATATTTACTTGTATCTTATTCATAGCTTGTTTATGATCGTGAAAGAAAAATCCATTTTGAATGCATGGCGTTTGCAAACGGTGTTATGGACTGACATAGATTTGTTTCTATCTGTCAGTTGCCTTCTAAATAACGCAATTAAAAAAGGTGACTTTCGTAAAATAAATCACCGAAAACCCAGCTGTAAAGATGTGTTTCGGGAGCACGAAAGCATAACCTAAATAATGAAAAAGGTCTTCGCTGAAGCGCGTCATTGACATAAATATTTATATTCCCGAATAAATGCTCTACGTTTTGATAATTTACTGGCAGTTATCAAATGAGATGCAAATGTTTGGAGTTATTCCATTATATTACATTAACGCCAAATGGGCCTTCAATTACGACTAATATATTCAAGTTGGTCGGAAAACGTATTTTACCTTCGCAATTAATAATTGATGCATTGTTATATTAAATCAAAAAGAGAAGAATATATTGCCGAAGGGAGAGGGCCGTGCTTAGAGAATGCATGATTTGCGCAAAATTATGCGTCTAAACCAACAATGAAGGTAATGCATTTCAGATGTTTTGTAAAATACATATCTTTAAGCTAATTAATTGTCAAATATATTTGAATTGCATCCACAAATAAACATACATGTGCGTAATTTAAAAATTGTAAGGTGCTGTGCACACATGAAAGACTAACAGGGACATTGGGGAGGAGGAAGGGGGGGAGTTATATGCTTAGAGCGGACGTCCATTGATGAAAATAATATATATTTATAATTTATTGGTCTCATTTTACTTTTCGTTCCTATCTGAAGGTCAGCTTAACCACCTTATAATTTTAAAATTAACTGTACCTTGCCAGGGTTTTTTCCCCTGTCGTACTTATTTATGATCCATTTATACCCATGTGTTTTGAAACTTTTAAATGCTGCTTTCCAAATCTTTCAGATAAGGTGCATATAAAATTTATAGAAAATACTGCATATCACATTTCCATAATAATACAGTATCAGTATTTTATCAAAATTCCTTTTAACATTCCTTATTGCCTAAATTTTACAAATATGTATTGCAATGTTGTTTAACATAAATAGACATATTCAGTCTAGATTTTTTTTAGGTGCAGTTGTACAAAAGCAAGCGAATGCATTCTAAGTTTTAACAAAAAGAATAAAGATGTATAGTTATAGAATTATAAGTGCATTCAGTTTGCTTTCTTTTAAAATAAAACAACATGATTTATGAAAAATAGATAATGTTTATGGACGTCCATGGGTGGAGGAGGAGTAAGAGATATGGCCAAATAAGGAGTCAACAGGACAATGCTGGGGGGAAGATTAAAAACATACCAACAACAACAGGACGTGATTTAAGCACAGCCTCTAAGAAATACTGTTTAAGTGCATGGTAACGTACCAAGAATGTAGAAAACATTGCAAAAAATACCAAGAAAAATATATAAAAACTAAATTTAATTAAAAATGCACAGAAAATAAAATGTAATGAAAGATAATTCAATAAAATAAATCATGTTTATTTCAAACAGATTAAACACGTAGATGTATAAAGAGTAAATGGTAAAATCATAAAAAATATACATATATAGATAAACGGTGTTTTAAATAAATTAATTGTAAATTCAGTAATCATATAAAAATCATAAAAAAGATACTAACAATAAAAAATATATTAGATATCCATAAAAATAAGTACAGCGCCTAAAAAGTTTTTCATTTTTCTTACTGATATATTGTAAAATAGGAAATAAATATAATTTTTGTCAAACAAAAATGTTTAAGAGAATATTCGATATTCTTTACAATATATATTTAAAAAGTTTTGTTTTAGTTTTGATTTCTCTCATTAATTTACAAACATTTGAAATCCATTTTTTTTCATTTTACACTAAGTACATGTTTGTGAACAAAATAATTTCAATGTTATGTTTTTAACAATTTTTGGATTAAAGATAAAAATAATTCGAGCAAACGATTACACCGCCCAAGACCACGTGTCTGACACCCAGCAATAGCTTTTTACGATTTCTTTGCAATGTATCAAAACACGTAATAACGATTTGGCGTGAAAATTCGCACATGTATTGGACAACGAACGATTCAGTGACCAATCCTGTAAGAAGAGCCATTTTCTCCAAAAACTGAAACATTATCTGTACTTAAAAATGAAAAAAAAGACTTCAAGCCGACCTTTGGGTTTAGCATCGATCGTAGATGGCGCTTACTTTTTAGTTGTAAAAGATATCTCAACTGGAAAGAAATATTCCAAAATAGATTCTTACCATTTATAGTTTCTCCAACGAGGCATATAAATACTGTAAAGTTTAAATAATGCATAACATATTATAAACTTAGTTTTTACAAATTCCTATTTTTATGGACTGCAAAATAAATAGAGGATGTATTTTCTCCTTAACTAGACAAACAACATTTCAGTTTTAAAAAGCATTTTATTCAATTTTTTTAATAACATATTTTTTACATTGTATATATTACATACTGCATGTATATAAATATGAAAACAGACATGTGTACGAAATTAGGACGTGTAAGTTTTATGTGTTAAATGCATGCATGTATAGACTTATTTCGATTGTCGTATATTATTTTAAAATAGAATTCTATATACATTTTATACCTTTGTAATGCTTACGTTAGTTTGATATTTTTATTCGTATATTTCTTGAATAAAACTATTGAAAACGATGTTTATTTAGCGTGTTACTGTTAACCTCAGCATGCATATTGCATTAATGAAATCTCAATTTTTAAAAAAAACTAACATGTTTACATTGGCTATTTCATATTTATCTTTATTAAAGTGGTAAAGTTCAATTTTTATATACAGTATATGGGACTTGTTACTATATAGGCTTGATGTGCCATTGTTTGTCCCAAAATTCTGTGTATACTTTTCCACCACAAATTGCATAGTTCAATTTAAACAACCTTAAGAATTGAACAAACACTGTATCAAAATGCCCCAAAGAGGTTGAAAACAGTGTTGGAAACGCATTTCATCCTATTATCGAATTCTTTCATGCCTAAACTCCGTTCAGGATATCGATGCTTTTTCCACCTGCAGCGTTTGTCCAAAAAATGAATCTGATGCACAGGGGCGGCAGTTCAGCATTGAGAAAACGGGGTCATTTTATGATTCCAAGTTTGGATATGAAAACTTCATCTCGTTTTCATATCACTTGAAGCTACGAAAGACCAAAAACAAGAAGCATTTTAACATCATTGGTTGAATGTTCGAGATATCCATGCAGACATCAGGTAAACCCTATAGCTGAGAGAAAAGTGAGAACAACGAAAACTTTGGCTTGTCCAAACTAATGATATGCATATGTTTACTAACATTTGAGTGAATATGACAGCTTGTGTAAAAAGAGCTAGTACACAGCATAATTAACTTTCTTGAATGCACTATAGTCCTGAGATTGGTTGCTTATCTGCTCTATAGTGTTTCTAATCGTGCAGTCGAAATAATGTCTCATATATGTTGTCAATGGATTGTTCTCATACTGAAATTACATAAAAATCGAGATTTAGGAACATTCAACGTAACATTATAACTTACTTGCACTGCGTTTTATGATCCCTCCGCAACTTAAGGACCCAAGTTTTTTGACATGGATAAGTTTTATCTCTCAGATCATTGTTGTACATGTATATCGCTGGGAAGATTGTGGGTAGCACACTTTTATGAAACTGTGCTAAAAAGAAAATATTGCATAATCTATTGAAACCAAATGTTCGATCTGCAACTGTTGTTAATTTTTTTCAAGGATGTGAAGATGCATGAATTGTTTCATGTATTTTCCTAAATGCATGTGTAGTGCATTGCCATAAGTAACCTTATAAAATTTATTTAACAAAACTTACAAGGAAACATATATTTATAAAAAAATTATTTGACTTTTTACATACATTTTGAATGTCAAAAATGTATTTTAAATTGTTCACAAGCTATTTTTATTTAGATTTACTAAGTAACGTTAATCTTCAGGAATTAAGTTGAATTAAGTTGAGACAATTAACAGAAGCAAATTCAAGATCTGAACTGTCTTCGGAATAAGTGCACCAGGAACGCAAATACTTTTGCATGAGTTGATATGGAGAAAACTATATAACATTGAAGTTACTACCAAGTTTTCCGAAACTTTTTGTTGTTGGGTTAATGCATTTCCAAAATATTCGATCAAACTTGAAAAAGAATTTACCGCTAATAACTCATGAATTATCTAACAGTGATTTGCCTGTATATAAATGCGATATCTAACTATGACTTGTTAATTTCTTGTTTTTTTTTAAATGTCCAACGAGTCATTTTCAAACATCTAATAATGTCCTTGTTTACTCGTTGCATCTCTGGATCCCAAGTTGGCGCTTTCTAAATAACTTGAAAAAAATGTGAAATTTATAATTTCTGGTTATTGACCTTCGTTATCTACGGTATAGACGGATTTTATACATTGAAAATATATTTCATTTTATGGTTGAAACTATTTTCGTTGTAGTTCTCATAGATAGCGGACCTCTGGTAGACCATCCTTGGCGTCAGCTTCCCTTCTGCAATGGCGTTTCCCACGCAGTTTCGCAGTTTTCTTGCTCGGGCACTGCGCATTTTTTGACTTTGAAAGAAAAAGAAAGATTGGAGTCTTTGAGAAGTCTCTGGCGTGCACTTAAAGCAGTCCGAGTAAATAGCAGCGGGGTTGGCTCCCTTCACTGAGCGTCGTTTCATCTAGAGGCACTTTAAAATTACAAGATTTTATATTATTTCTATACAGCATTGTTTTTCCCTACGCCTCTTCTGGGGGTTATAAATTCAAATGACCCAAGTCCTAAAAAGCCCATAAACGTTCAATCTTGCATTTTAGATAAGAAACAGATGGTTTTCAGACTTATGTTTCGTTGCAGCTTTTATTGCCTCCTAACCACGGACTCCTCAGTCGTTTCGGCTCGATCAATGATTTATACGTTTCATTTCTTCTTATGAATAAGGAGAGGATTTCTTCTTTTTTTTCTTCGGCTTCTCCTATTCATCCTGTTCTTCATTTATTTTATCTTCTTCTGCTTCGTTTTTTCATCATGTTCTTGAATTTTCTTCTTGTTCTTTCATTTTGTTCCATCTTCTTCTTGTTCTTCCATTTTCTTCCATCTTCTCTTGTTCCTTCATTTTTTTCCATCTTCTTCTTGTTCTTCCATTTTCTTGCATCATCTTCTTGTTCTTCGATTTTCGTCTGCCTTCTACTTGTGATTCCTCTTCTTCTCCAGCAACAGAACACCAATTGTGCATTTTACCAAAGTTTGTTTTCAACCCATCCACTAAAATATCCCAATGGTCTTTGGCAAAAAAAGGATTCCTTCTTGTTTATTTTCATTTTCTTCCATCTTTTTCATCATCGTGTTCTTCGTTTTCTACTTATTCTTCTGCTTCCTCTTCTTCTCCACAACAGAACTATTTCGAATTTTATATACACATGTAAGTTTTGTTTTCCACTAATCCAGCAAAGTATTTCTATGGTCCCTGGCAAATAGAATAATTCCTTGTTTTTTTTATTCTGCTGCTGCTCCTTGTTCATTTTCTTTTATCTTTACTGTCTTCTTTTTTTTTCTCCAGCAACAGAACACTAATTATACATTTTAAATAAGTTTGTTTTTAACTGATCCATTAAAAATGTCTATACTCTCTGGCAAAGAGGTATTTCATTTTTTTTTTGTTCTTGTTCGTCTTATTCGTTTTCTTCTTTATTTTATTCAATATTCTTGTTATTCTGTTTTTTTCTTCCATCGTCTTCTTGTTCTTGTTTTTTTCTTAATTTTCTTTCGTCGTCTTCTGGTTCATTTTTCATTTTCTTCAGTCTTGTTCTTCTTTATTTTTTTCTATCGTCTTCTCTTCTTCGTCATCTTGTTCTTCATTTTCTATTCCACTGCTTCCTCGTCTTCTCCAGATAAATAAAACCAAACGTGCATTTTAAATAAGTATGTTACCTATCTACCAAAAATGCCCTTATGGTCATTATTGGATTGAAAAATGCTGAGATTTATATTCACGAAAGTTTATTCGCGTTTTATTCCGTGTATTTTTGGGTCATGGCGGGGTTTCTCCGTCATATTGCCAAAGTGGTTTTGCACTCGTGAACTCCGATGGAATTTTTTTTTTGATATTTTCTTCGGATATATTTTACATATAGATAGGGAATGAAGTGAACTTTGTCGCATTTTTTTTTCTTAAACGCTGGAACTACTTCTACTGCTTCTACTACCTGTACTCCCGAATGAAGTCTCGAAAATTGCTTTTTTTTACTTTTTTTTCCCTTATACCCAATAATCGGCTTTCAAATATGACTATCTCTATGGGAAGCGTTTTTTTCATCCCTCCGAACGCTACATATTGTCCAATGGATCATGCGTTGTCGTATTATACAGATAAAAATGAAGTGTGTATTTCACGATGCTTTACGGAAAATAGTCATGCTATCTATGACGGAGTGGACTACTGAAAAACATCCATTCGCCAGATACATGTATATTCAGGTGCTGAAAAAATCTTGAAAATATGGTCTTTATGTCAACTTGGAGAGAAATATTAATGTGTTGTAGTAACGAGCTTGGCCATGTATTTCATGATGCATGATGCATGCCTTTCTATCAACATTTTGTGATTTTGATGAATTAGTTATTTTTGATGAAATTGTTTTTGATGTACTGGTTTTCCGTAAACTTAAAGTTATTAGAACATTTTACATTTTTAATAAGGTGTAAAAACGTATTATAATATACCGTGTATCCTCGAAAATAGGGCCGGGTCTAATACTAATTTTTACTCCAAAAAAAACCGCATTAGAGCTTATTTTCAGGGAATGTCTTATTTTTTCATGTATATTAACCTACAGTTATAAATAAGTAAAGATCTCGATTTATTTATTTATTAATGTACAATAATCTACCTTTATTCAAACACATTTTGCACACATTTTTGCACAAATTTTGTCTGGGTCAAAATATTATTCCCTTAACATATTCCATTAAATCAATTGTCAATTAATGACTTACGAGACAGGTATGGAAACAAAATTGTTGACACATCATAAAAATGTTAATAATTCATTTATTAACGTGCAATAATCTACCTTTATTTAAAGACATTTGTTATGTTCCAAATGCATTTTACAAGTATTCCAAATTCCTAGGATATTTTGTGTCAATGAGAAATTTAGACTGGTGTAGCCACTTGTGCCATATTTATGTTTTCATTCTTTTAATGTTTGAAATACATGCGCCTCTTTCTGATTTATGTTGATGTGCATTATATTATAGAAGTTTACTATAAAAAACAATTATTTTTGTTTAATACAACATTTTTGGCACATAACAAAAGCACCTTTTCGACATACAACAGGTAGGCTGCACTATGCTATTTTTCAATTGATGCTAGGATTTCAAATTACCAAGATATTTTTTATCAATAGCCAAATGTTGATTCAGCATATATTCATCATGACGGCATTGTGTCATTCTGATATTTTGATTCTTATAATGTTAATGTTTTCTAAACGCATGACTCTCTTTCTGATTTACGTTATGTGAATTTTGTCATAGTGGTTTACTCTAAAAACAAATATTTTTGTTTAGTACACAATTTCTGCTCAATGCACCAATTCTGGCATACCGAAAACAACTTTTCGACATAAAACTAACCCACCTCGTTACGTTCCAAACGATGCAATGATCCGAAATTAACAGGATATTTTTGTATGAAAAGCCAGATTTTGATTTAGTGTATATTTTGATGTGTGGCCACTTGTGTCATTGTGAAGTTTTGATTCTTTTTATGTTCCAAACGCATGCCTCTCATTCTGTTTTCTGTTGATGCACAGTACGTCTTTGTCTTCTGCGTCATTTGGCGCGCGTGCATGCAATTTGGCCATCATTTTGCGCTTTTCTTCGTCTATTATTGTCTTAAGCGATGTAATCTGCAATCTTTCTCATTTCAGCCAAGGGTTTCGAGTACATATTCCTAAATCGTTGTTTTCTTTGGCCCTGTTTCACGGTTGTTTGAAAGCGGCAGACACACGAACGCAAATTGGTGGGACGAGATAGACTAGCTGCAGCGCATGTTGGGCACAAATGGTGTTGTTCTAACGCATTGTTTCCCAGAGAATATAATTCATTATTTAAAGGGAAGGGGATGGCGTTTTAGAAAAGAAGAGATAAAATTTGTGCTTCTTCATTGCTAATGCGAATTTGAAAGGGTTATTCTCTCAATGACGGGGTTGGGTGCAGGGTATTTTTCGAAAAAGCTATAGCGAAATGAGTTTATGGCTCTAATGGGCGCATAAATAGGCCCAGTTTTATGGCCAATTGTCTTTGAAGATGCGTTAAATTTCAAAGCCCAATGGCTTAGAAGAGTGTTTATTTTGTGATAAGTCTGCATATACGTACTGGATATTCTAATCTTTGGTTTTTTTTCTCCTCTTTCAACAATGCAAATGCTCCGAAATGTTTGTATTTTGATATGGATGAAATCCAGAGTTTTCCTCAATACGTCTACGTATTCTGCATTTCATCTTCAATGGCACTGTGAAAAACAATCCCAAGCTCTGTGCATGGATCGCCATCTAATGACGGATTTCTAAAGCTATATACAGTGGAACCCGTTACTTTGAACACCTCCATATAATTAAAGTCTGGAACATTTAACACTTTTTACCTTTGTACAATTAAACAATTTTTTCACCTTTGTATAGAAGGGTTTAAATTAATAAAATAATGGATGAAAAGGAGTAACGAGGTAATTTCTGGGAAATTCCTGTGATTCGTTGCATAACAACATACCGTAAATATATTTCATGTAAATTAAGGTTCATTGATAAGTTTAAGTAGTTAAAAGTTGATTTGCTTTATTTTACAAACGTATCACAATTTAAAGTACATTTACAGCTAGCTGTACTGTACAAGTAGTTGGCAATGGTTCCAAAAAGAAAATATAATGAACTAAATTTCACTGAAAAGATTGAACTTATCAATTGTATTAATTCTGTGCCAAAGCCTTCTCAACAAGGATTAGCAGTATTGTAAATACTGGAAATACATGTATTGGAAATTAAAAAATTTTTTTGAACGAATTTTACCGTCCCGGAGGTGTTGAATATATAGTGTATACAGATTTCACTATACATTGGAAATTTAAATTTCCAAAAAATTAAGATTTTTATATTTGAATCTAGACGATAGAGTGCTCAGAAAGTTTGCCAGTCGCACTTGCCAGGAATCACATGTTCAGCATGCATTGTGAGTTCGGACCTAAGATGCTTACTGTATATTTAAGGCTGGACGACAAGGTGCTCAGAAACTTTGCGTGGAGTCACATGTGCAGCTTCGACGGGTTAATAGGTTATAACTTATAAGAATGCAATTAAGTTTACTCTTGTTTTAAACAAATTGGCTCATTCCTTTTGCATTCGTGACTTCATGACTGCCAACATATGCAGAGCTTTTAAGTACCCCTGTTGAATATTTAGCCTCCGTTAGCTTACGTTGTACAGTAGGGGTAATAAAAAAGGTACTGTCATGTTCAGCCACGGCAGAAGTTTGCCCCTGTTACCCACCAGCAGATATGACTCATTCTATAATCCATCTATAATCTATATTCCATAGATTATTATTCTAATCGCGCATGCGCATTGCAAAATTAATTGTACTGACACGAAAGTGAGTTGCAACTGCTAAATGTCTTGACCTGCACGTCGATAATTTTCTTTAGAAAGAATTTTCAACCAGCGGATTATTTACATTATATACATTTTGTAATACTTTAAAATTTAAGTATAAGAAATATGATTTTAACAAATGTTAATGTAGGGAATAGCCCTAACCAGGTGGAAAACGAAGATGTCAGCTTCTTCTAGCTTCTTGCTTGAAAGTACACGTGTAGAACGACAGCCCCAAAATCCGTTTAGTTCTTATAATAAATATAGCTTCTGTACATGTGCATGTATACATGTTTTATTTTTCATGTGGATCAACATCAGTAATTTAAAACACGCCAAAAAAACGCGCAATTATAAACCTGTTTATTTAAAGGAGATCATAGGATTAAGGATAATATAAAGGTTGCTCATAGATTTTAAAATGCGTCTTAGATGTCTGATTGTAACAATTTTTTGAACGGATGCATTGAAGCACTCTACTGTGCATGTATAATATTACTAAAAATGTTTTGGAACACATTGGAAACCCACTTTCTATGAACATCTGACAACTATCAGATAAAAAACAATCTGAAGGGATAATTTTTTTTGGAATATTTGTCTCATGACGCGTAAAATTGTATTCACTATAACTTCAAAATATTCCTAACATTCTTACAGGCACATGCAAGTTATCAGATCACATCAAATCTCGAACGCATATACGTCGAACGTTATTTACATGCAGTTAAAAAGAGAACAAAAATGGCGTAAAACACTAACACGTTTAAAACGTACTTCTGAGAACACCATAGAAGATGCGTGTTGACGTTTAGAAGAACAACACGTCGTGTTCCGAAGGACAAATTCTGATGTGTTAAAAATCATTGATTGTGATTTGCATTTTGTTGACACTACATATAGCACTATTTAATTAACGTGCATGTACATGTATTTACACTACATTGGACTGATAAATTACATAAGAAAACATAGTTTGTCTTAATCTGACAATGAGTTTTACAAGTAAAGGACTAAGCTTCCAATACAATTTTTTTTACTAATATTACATTGTTGGCAATGCCAATTGTTGATGTTGAGTAGCCTACATATACGTGATACGTGTAGAACAATTTAAAAAGGACTAAAACTTGCTTCACATTCATGCCTTCAGGGATCAATAAATTTATTTTATATTTCATCATGAAATTTTATTCGATTTCTAGCTCTTTCGAAGTAATACGATATTACATCGTATTAGCAGCGTACCTTGAAGCTCGCGGATATCAGAAGCTGGCAGAAGTCTTTTTTTGTCTTTTTTTGCGAAAATACTTTTCTAAAATCAAATTTCCTTCCTGTGTCGTATTGTTTTTGTCGTTTTTGCTAGACATGAAAATGAATGATTGCATGTGAGTGAATAACTGCATGGTTCCGTTAGGCCTACCGGTGGTCGTGTCGTTTCAATTCGCTTTGACTGATGGTTGTACCGCCGTCCACCGGCTGCAAAAGTATATTTCATTCTGAAATAACTGGAAAATTGCAAAAGCTATATACATTGTATATCGGGAATTGAAGTAAGGGAGACCACTTTTTCAAATTGGACAACGTTTTCTTGCCGTTCCCTAGAGTTTTCTACAAAGATCGTCATCTCTTTTCCACGTAATCTCTTGAAAGTGATTTATAAATAATCTGACCTGTGGGCCCTTCCTTTTGAGCCCAAAACCCCATCTTGATCAGGGTTTTCTGAAAGATTAGTTTTTAATAGTCCGTGTTCTGTGATAATATGCCCTGCATCAAAGAAGATTATTTTAAATGTCCTGTATTTTCTAATGATTTTTTTTTATTAAAAATGCATAATTTTTTAAAGTGGAGAATCCACTTGGTGACAGATATTTGCAGTTTATGCAAGGAGCATATAGCAACACGATGGCTATAGTTTCATATCAACATGTACTTTCGTAACATTGCAGCATGTTACACTCGTGTAAAGGTAGTAAACAGTTTAGAATATACAAATCGGTTAAATGCATATAAGCATACAACAAGCGAAAAATTAAACTTAGATTGCGTAATTTTTAAATTAATTAGACAACATGTGTTAAATTGTTACAGAATAAAAATATTAAGCATATTCATAACTTTTAATATATTTTTTAATAAGTAAGATTTCACACAATAAATATCCACAGAATTGCCCAATTCGTAATTGATAAAAAAAGTAACAGGTGTTATGAAATGCATTTCTGAATTCATCTAAAGGACAAGATGCAAAATCCGAGATATATAAGAGGCATTTTTGCAATAAATATGCGAGTCACAATTTTACACAATAAGTATCAACGAAATTGCCCAATTTTTAATTGGGCAAATAAGTAACACTTGAAATGAAGTGCATTTTTGAATTTATCTAAAATACAAAATACAAAGTAACAATTTTGCAATAGGAAAATACGTAAAATGATTTTCTTTCCAATGCAACAAAGATATAATCGTAATAAATGTACGAATGACGACATGAATATTTGACAAAATCTAAATATTGCTGACGTACGACAACATACGTCATGCATGTGGTTCATATATTCATGTAATTGGATATGTATAATCGATTTACTCAACATCTTATACGCTGCAAATGGAGACAGGCACTTTGAAATCGATTCATAATATGAGACAAATACAAAGATTCCTTTGATACGTTTGTGTTTTTAAATGTCATCACTTTCATCTCATTCATGTTATTTGTTAGTTTTGAATAGGCCGGTCCAAATCTAAACGCGTACAAATTGATATTTTCCATCAATAGCATTTCCATTTCTCTTCTTTTTGATATGTTTTGTTAGCGAATTGAATATTTTGGTTTATTCGTATTGATTATATGGCGAGATTTTTTTCTACCATTTTTTATTTGCATCTCGAAAAGTGGGTGAGAGGAACCACAAATGCGACATCTACAAATGCTATTTGTTTGCACAAAGATGATTATATGCAATGATGCCCAAACTCGCTACCGCTGTGCCATCCATGCCAAAATCCATATTTTCAAGATCACTCGCTCTTATATAAGCGTTGGTTTCTCTCTTCCTATAGTTTGCAAGATGTGCCACTTTTGAAGATTACCAATAAATATACAGGGTGATCGTTTGAAAGCCATTGCTTTATCGATCCTCCAATAGTAACATGAGAGGAAATTTACCCTCCTGCAGAAATTGCAAGTCTATCTTGAGTCGAAAATCCCTCATGAAAACATTAAGGTATTCACACTCGATGCAGTTTGTATCCTGAAACTTGTTTCCAGATATATTATTGCTTGATATTTCCTCGTGTGTTGGGAAAAACATACTTCGAAAATATATTTTCAGAATAAAAAATGGTTCTATTCTGAGCAACTTGTTTCTGGAAAGACACTGACGTCATAGGTTTTCCCGTCATGTACCGTTCTTTCTGTTGGATAGCCAATCAGGAAAACGTACGTCATAGGATGGAATAAGCAGAGCTGAGAAGTTAGTTATCCCACTTTTTGCTTTGATACTGGCGATTTATATCTCGAAACGTGTTTCCAGATTTATTTTCGCTTGAAATTTCCCTGGGTGTTGGTTAAATTTCCTTTGCAAATATATTTCGGGATGTATTTTCGACGTCGTAGGTTTTACAGTTCTGCAAAAAAGTTTCTTTCTGTTGGATAGCCAATGAGGAAAGACTGTCATAGGATGGATTAAACAGTGCTGTCACGTTACTTTTCCCACATTTCACTTTGAAACAGAGCTGTCATATACTGCATAGGAATATACATGTATTATAAAACTATCGCTCCAAGTGTGCAGCAGCAGGCAATTGCTTCAGTTGAAATACCTTTGCTGTAATTTCTGGCAATTTATCTTCGGGTATAAGTTACATCGTGCAAGACCGTCTTTACGAAATGTGAATGGCTGCATACAAATGTTACTATCTGCATCTGCCCAAAAATGTGGTTCAGCTAGGTTGAACCCAACCGAGTAGTAACTTAAAATTGCAATACTATATATAAGAACACGATTTGATACTCTTCTAAAGTCGCAGTGCAAATATGTTTGATATAAATTGGTTCTAAAATACTAACTGCATTCCTGACGAACTTTAAAAAAAAAATATGCTTTATGAGACCATACATGTACTAACGAGGAGCTCCAACCTATTATTACTGCGATAAATATAAAGTTTTTCCAAATGCATTTTTTTAATTAGAAATTTTTATAAAAATGCATTTCGATTATATGTATTTCAAACTTTTGTATTTACAAGTTATTTAAAATATGTATAGATTGGAACACCCACCTTATGTCCAAATATAGTAAATATATTTTGATAAATAAATGTAAACATATTTTAAATTCAAGAAATACATTTATAAGATTGTATTTATTGCGATGTTTTGTAATATTTAATATACACTTCCAAATTAATTATTAACCAAAAGTTTTAAAAAAGGCATTGTACACTATCTTATGCCATTTATTTTTGCAAAGCAGCACAAAATACATTTGTAAACATATTTTAATTATATTAAACAGCAAATATATTTTGATTTACATGTATTTGTTAAAATATATTAATCAAAATATGCAATTGTGATGCGGTTTTATTATTGTGTATTTGTAGAATATATGAGCGAAACTTGTGTGTAAATGAAATTGCAGTGAGATTAGGGTCCTTATTACATATATTTTCATTGAAACACATTTTACAAAACGTAGGCTATCATTTCAAGAAACCTTAGGCTAATTCAAATTTATTTTTAAAAATATATTTTTAGTAAATAACTTTATAAATATGTTTCATATCATAAAAATGTCTTAAATGCATCTCAAAGCATTTTCATTTGCAATGCACCTATATATAGAAGATATCATCAAATCGTTTTCTTAATGACGAAAACAAATCATTTGGGAGCAAAAGTCTGTGCTGAAGTTTTTGAAAAATACTACAGTATTTCCTGCAACACGTGTTTTATCTCATTTTATTTTTATTTTCTGATAGTACAGGTGTAAAAAGCTTTAATTTACTATTTAGTTGGGTGGGAAATGTTGTCATCACCCTGTAATTATGTAAGGCATCCCATACATGCGCATATCTATTTGTAGGCTTAAGCACGTTTCAGATTATCGAGCGCAATTTAGATGAACGAATGCTCATTAAAAGCTCTCTTCTTATCTCTACTTAATTACACTTTTTCTTATCGCAACTTGTATACAATTTACGGCAAAATGGAGGTGCATTTCGCGTCGGTAATTTTCTTGGGCCTACGGTTTACATCAAACGCTAATAGATAGAAGTAAAATTTCAACTAAAAAATAAATAAAAATAAAAAAAAGTCAACCGAAAATGTAGCCAAAAGCCACCAAGCGTGATAGTGCCATATTTATCAGGTTTTTTTTTAATATTTCAGGAAACATTCGTTTAATGTTTTACTGGTTTGGATGTCTGGTTATCGTTGTAACTTTTTTACTAGTCATTTTCCAAATATATTCGTAAAAGAAACCGCGTGTCGGATGATGAAATGGCAAATGCGGAAGTAGAAAATGACATGAAAAAAGTAGATTAAATTGATCTAAATTTGTACTGCAAAATTACATTTTCTACGGGTTATCAAATTCTTTATTTAAGTTGGAAGATGAGGTAATTTGTTTAACGAAATGAAGATGTATCCGTTCTATTGCGTGGCGAGCAACTTTATAATTAGCGATAACCAAACTTTTATTTGCAAAATCAAACCCTAAAATTAATTTGAATACGCGTTCAATTCCTCAATCATAATGAAAAATGATGGAATTATTCACTAATTTAAAGCAAAAAAACTCTGAAAGCTTATCTTCTACTTATCTTGCTCATGATACCCTATGAGCGGCTCAGCCCTCCCTTGTACCCTATCTATTATTATTCTATTCTATTCTATTCTATATATAGTGCTTTGTTAATGGAAAGTTTAACATTTTACTAAATTTTATTAATTTGGTAATGCCTGAAATATGTATTGATCTGCTAATTATACAGATATGTAATGATCAGAATTTCGTTAAAAAATAAATGCATTTTAAAATACAGTTTGTATTATGTGTATATATATATATATATATACAGTAAATGCATTTTCACGTTGTATTAACCATAAATGCATTTTTTTTATAATGCAAAATGTATTTTAAATGTATTGCAATGTTCCAATAGTTACGTATTTTCTAATGCATTTTTTAAAAAGACTCTTCTAAATGTTGATTCGCAATAGTCCCTTTAGTTAAGCGAAGCAGCATTCTATACCAATCAACAGCTTGGATTATTTCCAGATTTACTACATTTTATAAATCAAAATTAAAAAATGTATCTGTATTTTAGTATAACAGGATGAGTAATTGCCAATTTGCAGGAGGAATTTGTTTACCTTTCACTTAGAAAATTCATGATTATTAGCATTACGAGTTTAGTGTATGCTACTCTTATTACAGTTCGTAAAATCACAGAATATGTAATAACAGTATGTCACTCATAAGGGCAGTGGCAGTATTAATGACCGTGTATAGTTCGTATATGATGTGTACATCTGGTCACATCTGCTATACTGTTATCTGGTCCCACGGCAGGACTTCCGGCCGACATGTTTTTTTTTATGAAAATGGCTGTTCGAGACGCGTCGCTAGTCGGTCGCGTTATTTATGGTGCTATTAGATTAAAAAGTGAATTTAAAAAGGTGAAAAATACTTTGTGCTTCATCATCATCTACCAGGATTTCCTTCTAAATCAGAAAACTTACGGATGAGGAAACCTGACAAGAAAGGAACCGAATTGAAAAATATATAAGACAAGTCAGTGGCGTGTTTTTAATAACTGGTCCTGCTCATCGAAATTATTAAGGTATTTAAAAGTGCAGATTTACAGAAAATTTGACTAATGTATTGCTTAATACCAAATACCTTCATAATTATAGTATATTACTTAATGGTAAACTTGTGCGATAATACATGGAATATGTTATATCACAAATGCTTAGAAATGTTTATATATTATAATGCATGTGTTGTTAGCCTACATATTAAAGTAATAAATAAACAAAAGTCATACAATAGGAGGTCATATTATTAGCATTAATACTAAAATTAATCATGTAATCGTCGGTTCTCAAAATGCGGTTTCAGCATAACTTAAGGCATGGCGCTAATCGAGATGAAACGTAACATGATATGACGCGTGATTTGTAAATAACATGTCGAAACCAATGACCTATATGTTTGCATTGGTTTCGGCGTGTTGCGGACAAGTCGGGTGTTACGTGTCATCTCAGTGAGTTCCCTGCTTAAGTTGCGTTTAGTATGAATTTTCGAAGACTAAGGTCAAGGTCCAATTCGGAAGTTTTATTTTTGAATTCACAAATCACTTACATGTACGTGACATTCCTTGACCATGACGTTCATGGAATACTAAAATGTTGACTAGTTCAGAAAGTTTTTTAATGCACTGCTGTACAGTTCGTTAGAATACGTAATTTTTTAATAAGTTGAAGAATTATGATTGGTTACTGGTTTTCATAACTGATAGTAATGATAAAGACCCTTAAAAATAAAATTTCTATTGCAAACCATGCAACAAGAAATCATACAAACCAAAAAAAAAAACACTTTACTGCAAACATTTGTCAAAGGTTGTTGTTAGTTTGAGTATAGTTCATTGTTTCATCGTACTGTACTGAAAGATTTGTTTAGCAACAAACACTCAGGGATCCTTTTGTAATTCAGTTTACTACCAATTAGGTTGTATATGTTCTTTTTAAGGTTCCCTACAGGTTCAGTAGTAATTCCATCAACTGTAATGGCAATAGCTCCAAGGATGTTGCATCATGACGCTTTCATTACTTTTCAACTTTGCACGATCAATGAAATTTCATCAGTAGCCTACAGGTCGTCATTACAAATGTTATCAACTTGCACGATCATTATTAATGTCACTCTTAAAAAGTTGATTACACTAAACGTCAACATGCAATTGCGTTCTTTACTTTGACTGGTACTATACTGTAGTTTAAGGGAAAATTAAATTAATCATTTGTCATCCATAGAGAAATAAGATAATGAACTGATTGTAAAGTTATTACAAGGAAATTAGGTTAATGTTACATGGTACAAGTGGATATTTCACTAGATTCTTGAAATCTAATTTAAAACTAATATTTACAGTATGCCTAGTATTAATGTTAAATTGATGGCATATGTAAACAGAGAAATAAAAGTTGAAACTAACAAATAAGGAGGTACTGGTAAAGTAATCCATTGTTTACCATTAGATTAATTTTTAGAAGATAAGTTTAAGTTTTAGGGAGTTAGTAATAAATTCATGTACAGTACATGTAAATTCATTACATGTAGCAAGGTGGCTTAGAGGTTGGCATCCTCGTCTTGCATTCGGTAGACTCAGGTTCGATTCCTGGGTCGGCTATCTTC